>CAUYQV010088900.1:0-23992 GCA_963574575.1 Galagoides demidoff
TACTGTTTTCATATACATTTTGAAATACTCTTATCAAACTGATTAACATAACCTTCATGTCATTTTCTTAGTTATTGAGTTGACGTTCATACTCTGCTTTTAGAAAGATTCACTTGTACCCTTGTAAGATAAACCATAGAGGTGACCCCACCCATCACCCTCCCTCCACCATCCACCTCCCTCACCTCCCGTCTCCCACCCCCCTTCCCACATTCTAAGGCTATAATTAGGTTATGACATTCCTATGAAAGCTATGAATTAGTTTCAAAATAGGGCTATGTACATTGGATACTTTTTATTCTATTCTTGAGTTACTTTACTAAGAAGAACATTTTCCAATTCCATCCACATAAACATAGAGGAGGTAAAGTCTCCATCTTTCTTTAGGGCTGAGTAATATTCCATGGTGTACATATACCACAGTTTATTGATCCATTCGTGGGTTGATGGGCATTTGGGCTTCTTCCATGACCTAGCAATTATGAATTGGGCTGCAATAAACATTCTGATACAAATATCTTTGTTGTCATTCAATTTTTGGTCTTCTGGATATATACCTAATTAAGGAATTGCAGGATCAAATGGCAGGTCTATTTTTAGTTCTCTAAGTGTTCTCCAGATGTCTTTCCAAAAGGAACGAATTAATCTGCATTCCCACCAGCAGTGTAGAAATGTTCCCTTTTCTCCACATCCATGCCAACATCTCTGGTTTGGTGATTTTGTAATAAGGGCTAATCTTACTGGGGTTAGGTGGTATCTCAAAGTAGTTTTGATTTGCATTACTCTGATGATTAAGGATGGAGAGCATTTTTTCATATCTGTAGACCATGCACCTATCTTCTTTAGAGAAATTTCTATTCAAGTCCCTTGCCCACCCTGAGATGGGATCAGTTGTTTTTTTCTTGCTAATTGTTTGAGTTCACTGTGGATTCTGGTTATTAAACCTTTGTCGGAGATATAACCAGCAAATATCTTCTCCCATTCTGAGGGCTGTCTACCCACTTTATTTACTGTGTTCTTGGCTGTGCAGAAACTTTTTAGTTTGATTCAGTCCCAAAAGTGTATTTTTGACATTGCTTCAATTGCCTGAGGAGTCCTCCTCATCATTTAAAATTTCTATAGATAATTCTTTGTACCTTCAATTAACCTGAAAGAATTAAAAAAAGAAAAACAAAGTTCTATAGGACAAATATGGTCTAGTAAAAACAATTTTATATAATTTAACCTATTGTAGGCATGCAATGTACTTTTCGGAAAACATATCTGTAAAAGTGCCCAGCTAATTAGGCTGGCAAACCAAGAAAAGTAGAATCTTCGTAGTTAACTACCTCCCTCCCTTGCCCACCTCCTTAAGTTGACCTAATTTCCATAGACTGAGCATGCACCACATGTATATATCAGTACAGTAGGCCTAGTTTCCTTACACTGACTACCTCCGTATGTTGACCAGTCTGTTTACAGCCCCTTGGGTATTCAACTTGCAAAGGTCCTACTGTATATAGGCAAAGAACTAGATGTGGCAAATTCAAATTTGGTTCCATATAATGAAAATAAATACTTATTTTCCTAGAATGATTACTTTAACTATAAAATTATCATGTTTAATTTCAAAATAGAACACAATGCAGATCATCTGTGACCGTTAAATACACTTTGAAGTTTAGTCCAAACTCAGGGCTAGGAATAATTAGAAAGCCTAACTAACCTAGCCAACAATGTACTTGTTACTTAAAAGCCAGATCTCAGATTTTACTGAACGAGAAAGCTCGTTACTCCCCATATGAAAATGAATACATTCTCTTGGAGCCTCCCAATAGATGCTACAGCACTACAATTATACCAGAGGGTGAAGTTAGAGTTTTTTCTTATCCTAAATTGTAAAGCAAAGCCTCTAACTCAGATATTTGCCTTATTTTTTTGAGGCATTGATGCCGTTTTTGGAACAATAAAGGAATATAAATATTTGCTTCTTATCTTGAAACCACTCCATTGAAAAGCTGTCATTTATGTGAATATTTTAACCAGGTCACTGCACACCAATGTACAGCAATCTACTTTTTTTCCAATGGGTGCAACCAAACATAACAGTGAAATAAGGAGGCACTTTTAAGAAGAATGACTAGATGACTGCAGTGGCTAAAATCCAGTGTCTGGATTTACTGATATTTTTCTGTGCTGCACCAAAATGTAAGCGTACTTGTTCAAGAATGATTGTCTTGCAAATGACTATCATTTTCTAGATCAGTGTGCCCATATTATACAATATGTGCCAAATATATTTCTAGAGTCCTTCATATTTTCTAGTGCATAGGATAGTGAGGAAAACATTTCATATGTGTTCAGAGAGATTTGCTAAAGAAAATGAATACAGTATATAATTAATTGATAGATCAATAGAGTCTTTAGTGATCATGTAGCACCTTGTATGTATTCAATACCGAATCATTTAAACATTTTTAAATATATAAGACAGAATTGATATTCTGAGGAATATTATGTACTAGAATGTACATGAAATCTGGGATTAGAGAATAAAGTTTTGACTTTTATTTCTGTAATTTTTTCTGCTTAGATAAACTTGAACAAGTAAACTGGGTGAGTCTTCATCTCCACAACTATAAGTGGGGTTACTAAACCCTCTATCGGGGAGTATGTTAAGAAATGATGTATAAAAACAATTGAAATGTTAGAAGTTCTAATCACAGATGAATGTTCTTCAACTTTGAAAATTAAGTCACTTGACCAAAGTCAACAGCTAAGTGCCTGATTCTTCAGATGAGGATTGCAATTATATCATTATTTATCATTTGTATCATCCTTATGAGCATCTTAAAACTAACAGTATTTTTATTCAGTTTTCATTATTGCTTAGTGAGCTTATTTTATTATGAACATCATATTTTAACATTTCATTCATGACCTCAAGTTTCCCTTCTTTACAGGATTCTGTGAACAGTCTGAATTCATGAAAGAAACTAGGACCAGGTACCCAACTTTCCCCTCACTGAGTAGAGAAAACCTCATTAGTGTGAGAAAGTGTAAATGCTCAGATTGGGAATTAGTTCTCAGGAAAAATTCCTTTCCAGACCCTACCATCAATTCACAGATGAGTCCTTATTCATCTGAGCCAACTTACCTCATTCTCTACTTTTGATTTAATTTCCTAGTTTTGCAATCTTTCCCCACTCTGAGTCAAACAGTTCTTAGTGACATCCAGTCTGTGTTGATTCTATGCCAAAAGTGATAAGCAATTCCATGAGAGATTAGACGTCAAAGTAAAATGTTGGTCTTTAGAGATTTGAGAAGTGTTATGAATTTTTTTGTTTGTTTTTTGCTTTTTGAAACAGAGTCTTACTATGTCACCTCAGGTAGAGTGCTATGGCATCACAGCTCACAGCAACCTCAAACTCATGAGCTTAAGTGACTCACTTGCCTCAGTCACCCAAGTAGTTGGGACTACAGGTGCCAGCCACAATGCCCAGCTATTTTTTGTTTGTAGTTGTCACTGTTGTTTGGCAGGCCTGGGCTGAGTTCGAACCTGCCAGCTCCAGTGTATGTGGCTGGTGCCCTAGCCACTGAGCTACAGGCACTGAGTCAGGAGTTATTTTTTGATGACTCAACGAATACCAGGAAGTCCTTTGGTCTTTGAGAAGACTAAAACTTAACTTCAGGGGTGGCACCTATGGCTCAGTGGGTAGAGTACCAGCCCCATGTACCTAGAGTGGAGGGTTTGAACCCAGCCCCAGCCAAAACTGCAACAACAACAACAAAATAAAATAAAAAACAGCCAGGCATTGTGGCAGGCACCTGCAGTCCCAGCTACTTGGGAGGCTGAGGCAAGAGAATTGCCTAAGTTCAAGAGGTGGAGTTTGCTGTGAGCTATGATGCCACAGCAGTCTACCCAAGGTGACAAAGTGAAATTCTGTAAAAAAGTAAAAAAAAAAAAAAAAAAAACCCAGAACTTAAGTTCATTACTTGATTTATTTGTAATCATGTGGATAAATGTATTGATAATTCCATTTGACATACTTTAATTTTTAGGCTTCCTTATATTTTTTTTGGAGATTAGAACTGGAGAGAGATTGTCCCTCAGTCAAAACTTTTCTTGTACCTTTCAAATTATATAGATTCTCCTGTTTTTCCCTCCCACAGAATTTTGAAGATTTTGTATATGGCAGTTCCTGCAATTTGTAACTATCAGTTTATCAAATATCTGTAATACTCACTAGAGTGTGAGTTCTTTGAGAGCACAGAAATGCATGATGTTCATCTTTTCTTCCCCAAACTCTATTATAGTAATTAGGGTATAATACTGTAAGAGTAATCAAAGTAGTAGTTATTTATTATAGTAATGAGGATACAGTACTGTTCAACACCACGTCTTAAAAGACTATATGGACCATCCAAAGTGTTTGTCTCAATGGGTTTCCTTCCATTAACCTTTGCATCATCCTAGGGAGAGGACTTCAAAGAAGAGCTTATATTTTATCTCCCCCCCCAAAAATAAATGAACAAATAAATAATAAAACCTCACCATATTGTATTCATAGAAGAGTCCGATACACAACATAAAAATTGGTCCAAAATATGGTATTTTTCCACCAAAATTATAAAAGAAAATTGAAAACATTTGAAATTAAACAAACTCCACCTTTCCTTACATATTTCTTTTACCACATAGCAGTCATCCCAGGCTGACTTCACCCCAAAGCTGATCTGTAACTAAACCCACTCATACATATGGCATGCTGCTTTCTCTTTTGGTGGTGTTGGCAAAAACTTCAAAGATTTTAGAGACTCGTCCCATCAGGAGGACATCTGTGATCCTTCTTTGTGAGGGTAAAGTCTGATAGGGACAAAACTGGAACGAGAATCAGGACAGTCAGGACTTCAAGGGTAGAAGTCGCTCAGTGTAGGGAGTCTGAATAAGGTGGCCTGGGGGATTATTATTTTCTGTATGTGACACTGCATTTTTCTTTTTTCCTTTATTTTTTTCCTCCGGAGCTGAGCTTCTGTGGCTCTCTTTGGAATGTGCTGTTCACTTCAGCATGGATGTGCTCAGCAGTGTGTGGCCCGCTGTGCTGTTTTACTTCACCAGCTGGGTTGTGCTTGCCAGCTTTTGTTCAGAAATAACAGGAGGTCATCCGCGGTGTCAGGAAAATGTTGGCATGGTTAGAGAAACAGGTATTGTATTAGTTGCAATGAACTCAGACCTACTGATGGTAGGATTAATGAAATCCGTGTCTGGCACTCTCTGCAGCTCGCTGGAGCTTACAATGAGCAGAGCCCCGACACTAGGGAGGCGCAGCAGGCCCCTGGTCCCTGGCTGCTTGACCAAGTAAGACTTGCCCAAAGCACTTGGTAGGCAAGAGCAGACCTCCAGATGCATCTGCCTCTAAAAGGTGGGGCAGACAGAAGGGAAGAAGAAATCAGGACAGAAAGATGACAAGAAGGAAGGAAGAAAGGATGGGAGAAAGGGAGGGAGGGAGGAAGAAAGAAAGGAGATTGAGCTACATAAACATTTATCTTTATCAATTCCAAATTGAATTTAAATAAACACTAACAGTAGCAACCCTTTACTGATAGTTTTACCAGAGGTGAGTCAGTTTCCAAAACTTAACCATGAGTTGATGAATATAATTTCACAGCCATGCAATGGTACCCCTATATCCATCTCCTCTTTATATATTAGGAAGTGGATCTCAGAGACACAAGTAAATTTCCCAAGACTTCACAGCTAGGAAAGGGCGGATGCAGGATCTGAACTCAGAAAAATCTGACCGCATAGTCCGTGTTCTTAAACAAATGTGTAACTGCTTCTCTCCACAGACTGTATCACACCGTCTCTACTGGTAATCCACAATCATGGAGACAGAAAGAGAATATGGCCAAAAGAATCTTAGAAATACCAAATAACAAAACTCTAGGAGACTTCAGCTATTTTTAGGAGAACATTGGGACTGAAGGAATGTTCACACCTTATGCTTTGGTAGGGAAAGTTAATTTTCTCCTCATTTTTTCCCTCTGTATTGTATTAGAATATTTGATGATTCGCTTATTTCTTATTTTTATTTTAAAGGTTGCCTACTGACACAAGTCACTTACTCTGTTAACTACTATTATGAAATAGTACTCAGAATTATCTCCTTTTTTACCAAGCTTATTGAATACTTCAAACAACCAAGTGAAGTCCATAGATTTTCTGCCCAAGTATGTCAGGAAATAGGATGATGACATGATGGCATTTGAAGATTAACTTGTAAATTTATCATCACAGAAGTCACCCCTTTGATTTGATTTTTGTTCCTGTTTATTTCACGCAGGCACTGCATATGATTCCACAGAATGTGGGCAGCGTCCTATACACTGAACTTTAAGGAGAGAGAGTTCAAATGCAGCCTGAATTTAAAGCCCAACGGAGTAGCAAACGATCCCACAGAGTGTATCTCTGGGTTCTCTGGTTACTCTTTAGAGAATGGAAGAACACTGTTACACAGAGAGGTGGTAGGGATGAGAGAGAATCCAGGTCTCTTAAATCCCAGGGTGAATGTCTCTTTTATTCCAAACAAAGGGAAACATGAGACATAACAGGTTATCACAAAGCATGAAGGAAAGGGGAGAGCAACTGGAAGCAATAGAAAGAGACAGCAAAACAGGTGAACAGAAATCCCTCTCCTTTCAGGGACCTGTAAATAATGGTTATAAAACCCTTTATGTTACCTTATTTTGTGTTTAATTCACCAGCGCACAATAGCCATCCCTCTTATTCTTTCTTTGGAAAATTTCTGGAACCTCGGGAGTGTTCATGGAACATTTGCGCTTGCAAGTATCTAGCCCTGTTAGAATTAATATGTGGAATTTCTATGTATCCGTCTCAGTTCCTTCTTTCCCAGGACTCCCTGACTTAAACTTGAGCAACTTCTACTAGTCTTACAAATATGCAAATGTTCAATGTTAACTCAGAAGAAGATCATTTAACAGAGAAAATGGATAAAGGCAAACTCTTGAAGACACTGTACTAACATTTCAAAGTTCCTGCCCTCTCATGGAGTGAGCAGGATCTAAGCACAGATTCATTGGATACCATTAATTAAACATTCAATTTCTGCTTCCCAAGCATAATGTACATTATGCTATTGCTAAGTGAAGATAGTTAAAATATGTATTACTCATGTAGTACTCATTTTGGGGGGCCAAAACACTTAAAAATCTACTCTCAGTATTTTTCAAGAATACTATATTGTGTATATATACGGTATAATTACACTAGATACTAAATATTGCTTAGTATACAGTTTATTGTTATACATATATAATATATACTATATACTAAATATTGTTGTTAACTATAGCCACCAAGTTATGTAATATAGCTCTTAAACTTATTCCTATTTAAAGAAAATTTTGTAATGTTTGACAAACATCTCCCTCAAACCCCTTCCCCACTACCACCCCAGTCCCTGGTAATCATCATTCTATTTTCTACTTCTGGGATATCAACATTTTTAGATTCTACATATGAGTGATATCATGCAGTAAATTTGTCATTCTGAGACTGGCTTATTTCACTTAACCTAATGTCCTCCAGATTCATCGATTTTTCACAACTGACAGGATTTTCTTCTTTATTATGTCTGAATAACATTCCTTTTGGGGTATGTGTGTGTGTATATATATACATACATATGTGATATATCACATTTTTTTGGTCCATTCATTCTTAATGAACGTTTAGGTTAATTATCTCTCTTGGCTGTTTTGAATAAAACTGCAATAAACATGAGCACTTTTTGCAATTTTTTTGTGTATCTTCCTCAAATTCATTCATCAACGTTTTATACTTTTCACTGTAAAGATATTTGATTAAATTTATTCTTGTTTTTTATAGCTATTGTAAAAGAGATTATTTTCCTGTTTTATTTTTCTGATACTTCACGGTGAGTGTATATAAACACCACTGAATTGTACATGGTGCTTGGTGTCGTAACGCTTTTACTGAATTCTTTTATTAGTTCTAATAGCTTTTGGTAGAGTCTTCAGGATTTTCTACATATAACATCCTGTCACCTTTTTCTTCCTCTCTAGCTGTCTTCCTTTGTAGTTAAGTAATTTTCCCTAGTGGTATGCTTTATTCTTTACTTTTTTTTTTTTTTTTGGTATATATATATATATATTTTTTTTTTTTTTGCTTTGTTGTTAACTTAAAATTGATTTAAAAAATATAGTTATAATTGATTATTGCAAGATGATAAAAATTTAACTTTAGACTTAGCACCCATAACATAGTGGTTACAGTGCCAGCCACATTCACAGAGGCTGGTGGGTTTGAACACAGTCCGGGCCTGCTAAACAACAATGACAACTGCAACAAAGAATAGCAGGGCATTGTGGTGGACGCATGTAGCCCCAGGTACTTGGGAGGCTGAAGTAAGAGAAAAACTTAAGCCCAAGAGTTTGAGGTTGCTGGGAGCTATGATGCCATGGGACTCTACTGAGGGCAACATAGTGAGACTCTGTTAAAAAAAAATAAATTAACCTTAATTGCATGAAAACAAAAATGAACTCTACAATACATTGCATTTTAATTCTTTGATATCACAATTTACATGATTAAGTATATTGAGAAAGGCATTTCAAAAGCCGAGTTAGGCCCAAAGCTAGACCTCTTGTAACAACAATTAGCCAAGTTACGAATGCAAAGCAAAAGTTCTTAAAGAAAATTAAAAATGTTATTCTGATACTTTTGAACATATGATTGATAAGAAAGCAAAAGAAGCTTATGGATGTGGACAGAGTTTTAGCGATCTGCACCAGTGGGTAGCTGGCTGGTGAAACAATCAGAACACACACAACATTTTTCAATGTATTTACAACATTCTCTTAAGCCAAAGCAAGAGCCCAACACTCATCAATCCTATGAAGGCTGAGAGGTGAGAAAGCTAAAAATGAAAAGTGGGAAGCCAGCAGAGGATGATTCATAAAGTTTAAGGAAGGACACCTTCTTTGTAACTTAAAAGTGTGAAGTAAAGGGGCAAGTGCTGATGGAGAAGCTGCAGTAAGTTATCCAGAAGATCTAGCTAAGAGAATTGATGAAGGTGGCTACACTAAAGAACGCACTTTCAGTGGAGATAAAATAACCTTCTCTTGGAAGAAGAGGTCATCCACGACATTCAACTAAACAGGAGAAGTCAATGCGTGGCTTCAAAATTTCAGGCAATATGCTGACTCTCTTATTATAGGCTAATTCAGATGGTAACCTTAACTTGAAGCCAATACTCATTTACCATTCCTCAAATCCTAGGCCTCTTAAGAATTATGCTAAATCTACCCTACCTGTGCTCTATGAAAGAAAACACAAAGCCTGGATGAAAATACATCTGGTATAGCATGGTTTACTGACTATGTGAAGCCCACTGATAAGATTTACTTCTCAGAAAAGAAAGATTGTTTGAAAAAGTTACTGCTCATTGATATTTTCCTGATCACCCACAGTCTCTGATGGAGAAGCACAAGAAGATAAATGTGGCTTTGCTAACAAAGCATCATTCTGCACCCCATGAATCAAGGAGTAATCTGACTTTCAAGTTTTATTATTTAAGAAATACATTTTGTAAGCTATAACTATCATAACCATCAGGAACGATGATTCCTCTGCTAAAATGGGGATAAGTAAATACTTCTGGAAAGAATTCAACATCTGATGCCACCCAGAACATTTGTGATTCATGGGAGAAGGCAAAATATCAACATTAACATGAGTTTGGAAGAAGTTCCTTTCAATCCTCGCCAGTGACATGGAGCAATGTGAGACTTCATCATAGAAAGTAACTGAGGATGTGGTGGGAAAAGCAGGAGAAGTAAAATTAGAAGTGAAACCTGAAGATCTGACTGGATTGCCGAACTCTCATGATACAATTTGACTGAATGAAGCTTTTATTCCTATGAATGATCAAAGAAAATGGTTTATCGAGATGGACTCTACCCCTGATAAAGATACTGTGAACATTGTTAAAATTACAAAAAACTACTTAGAATGTTACATAAACTTAGTTGATAAAGCAATGTCAAGGTTTGAGAGGATTGACTCCAGTTTTGAAAGTTCTAATTTAAGTATATTCTGTCAAACAGCATTACTCCAGAAAAGTCTTTTGTGAAAAGAATAGCCAATTGATACAGCTAACTTTATTGTTGTATTATTTTAGGAAGTTGCAACAGCCACTCCAACTTTCATCAAACCCCATCCTGCTTGGTCTTCAGCCATCGACATCAAGGCAAGATCTACCACCAGCAAGAACACTACAACTTGTTCAAGGCTCAGATGATTTTTAGCATTTCATAGCAATAAAATATTTCAAGTAACATATGCACATTATTTTTAGATACAACTGTGTTACACACTTAATGGAGTGCAGTATAGTGAGAATATACATTTTATATGTACTGGGAAAGCAAAAAATTGTTTTATTTGCTCTATTATAATATTTGGCTTATTACAAAGCTGTCTGGAACTGAACTCACAATATTTCTGAGGTATGGCTATGCTATCCTTTTCTATCAGTTCTTTCTTAAAGAACTCCACTTAGCAAACTTATAAAATATTTCTGGTGGCTATGAATTCATTCTACTTTTATTTGTCTGGAAAATATTTTCTTTTATTTTTCACGGACAGCATTGCTGGGTACAGTACTCTTTGTTATACAGTTTTCACTTTTGGAATTCTGAATATCACTGCACTCTCTCCCAGGTTGTAGTATTTCGGCTAATAAATTAGCTGCTAGTCATAATGAAATTCCTTTACATATTATTTGCCTCTGTTCATTTACTCCTTTGAGAATATTCTCTTTGCCTTTGATTTCTGATAATTTGAAAATAATATGTCTCCAGGTAGTTTTGGTAGAACTGAATCTTACTCGATGCCTTTATTTTTCTATCCTGGATACTGGATAGTTATAGCTTTTTGACATTTTGTAAGTTTTCTCCTATTATATTGTTATCATTTTCTTCTCTTTCTTAAATTATGGGACTCAAACATTTACTTCTCATTTTGTTGTCCCATAAATCCCATAAGCTTTCTTTATTCCTCTTCAATCTTTTTCTCTACTCTCCTCTAATTATAGTCCTACAAATATCTTGTCTTCAAGCTCACATATTCATTCTTGTCAATCAGTTCTAGTGCTGAATAATCTCTATTGTATTTTTTATTTCACATATTGTGTTTTTCAGCTATAGAATTTTTAGTTGATTATTTTTATAATTTCAATATTTCAGTTAAATTTCTTACTCTGGCCATTTGTTGTTTCCATATTTTTGGAGAATTTGTCAAAATGTTTTCTGTATTTTCTTGAACTTTGCTGAGCTTCCTTAAAGCAATTCATTGTTTGCCAGATAGTTCAACTACCTCCATTTCTTTATTCTTTGTCACTGGAGCTTTATTTTGTCCTTTTGGGGATGTCCTATTTTCTTGATTATTTGGTATTCTTGTAGCAGTGCTTTGTTATCTATGCATTTGAAAAAGTAGATGCTTATTCCAGTCTTTGCGGACTGGCTTACCTGGGAAAGTCCTTCGTGAGTCAACCAGTCCATAGGTTCTGCACAGGTCATTTGTTATTGTCCCTAACCAGGCTTCTTGCTGGAATCCTTAATGAAGATGGCTGGGTCAGCAAGTAGGTAGATCTTAAACTTGGATTTACTTGAGTGTACTTGTTGGTTTTGTCTGCTTGGATGGGCCTATATCCGCATGAATAAACCTGATACTAATCTGAGCCAAAATTTGGTGCCACTAGGGATGGCCTGGTTCCAGAGTGAGTCTGAAGCCAGGGTCCACCAAAGCCTGTACCTGTGTGTGCCTAAAGACTGAAGGTACTAAGGCCAGTCTGCCTCTAGAGTGGGCCCAAATCCCAGAGCTCCTGGACCAAGTTGAATATTTAGCAAGCTTAAAGCCTGGGGCTGCTGTGGCAGGCTGGCACTGCAGTAGGCCCAAAGCTCAGGCATCTGGCACTGGTGCCAGGGCAGGCCTAAATTTCTGGCATTCTGGTTATGACACTTGAGCCAGCCCCTGGAGCTGGGCTGGTGGTGGGGTAGCTCCAAACCTCATGTTGTTGGAGTCAGTTCAGTGTTAGTACAAATCAAGATCAAGTCATCCACACAGACCTGAATCCCAGGGCTGTGGGATCTGGCCTGGCAATTAGGTGAGTCTGTCTTCGATCTGTGAGTAGTGGCCTACAGTCTAGGTTCATGGGTGCTGAGTTTTACTGTGGCAGGCCTGGTGTTGGGATTCAAGGCACAATCCTGCACTGATTTTCTTCTCTTTGCCCAAGAGGTGGTATCTCTCTCCATGTTGTAATGCCTGGTAGGGGAAGAGGGGTAACTTGGATAATGTTCTTCCTACCCTCTTAGATGTATTTTTTCTTGTTTCTGTACAGTTCAACTAGATACCATTTTTTCCTCACCAGGTTCCTTCAGCTTTTGTGAAGGAACTTTTACGTGTGGATAGATTTTCCACTTAATATTTCTGGAGGGAGTTGATCATTGGGAGAGTCCTATCTTCCATCTTTCTCTATACCTTTCCTAGAATTTTAGACTAGGAAAAAATGAGAAAGAGAAACAAAATAAAAGACTTTTAAATTTGCTTTTGAAGACAAAGTTTTTTAAATGTTAAAGATCTTTACTCTCTATTATGTAGAAATGTTGCTAAGGTGATGTCTAAGTTCATTTGTGTTGCTAAAGAAATACCTGAGGATGTACAATTTACAAAGAGGTTTATTTGACTCCCAGTTCTGCAGGGTTTTTAAGAAGCATTGTGCAGCTCTCTGAGACCCTGAGGAAACTTGCACTCATGGGAAAGGTGAAAGGGAGTCAGTGTGTACAGCAATCCAGGTGAGAGAGGAAGCACTAGAAAGGGGTGGTACCAGGCTCTTCTAAAGGGCGAGCTTTTGCAGGAACTAACTGATTGAGAACTCACTTATTAGTGCAAGGGTGGGCACCAAGGCATCGATGAGAAATCTGACCCAAACACCTCCCACTAGGCCTTACCTTCAACATGTACGTATACCAAAGAAGACAAACTGTGCTATTGGAATACTGTTAAAAGGTCCTTATAAAATCTGATAAAGCAATAAATCCAGGGTCCAAGTTTTACTATGCATTATGTGTAAAATACACAATTGCGAATGTTGAGTGCTGGAATATATCACTCTTAAAAATGGCTTAAAAATTATTTTCATGTCTCTTTTCTAAAAAATCAAGCTTAATATTCTCAAAATAATGCCACCATGTCGTAGCTCTAAAATTTATTAGGTGATATATGAGAGATGAACTTCTATATACAAAATGCAGCTAAGAAGGATTAATATAAAAATTAATAGCATATTTGAAATAAAAGTTTCCATAAAAATTAAATGTATAGAAGCTAAGAATTACCTTAAGTTAATTGTGCTGAAGGATTGTGTGAATATTCCAGCATTCATTCAGTGGTCTGTGCTGCTCTTTTTCGTATACAACATTTATATTTATACTATTCCCAGTTCAGGATTATCCCCTCTGTTCTATTAGAGTCAACATTTTGACCAGCATCATGATTATTTTTATTAGTTATTATTATTGTTATAAGATATTATAATATCTACTAAATTAAATTTACTCTCATAATTCCTTTTCTAAATATTATATTTGTTTTGCTTTTTTAAAAAATATCTTTTTCAACTTAAAAATGTATTTGTATTTTTATTTAAATTTTATTAAGCTTTAATTAATTTGGAAAGATTAGTGTCTCTACAATATTTGGCATTTATTTTAGGCCAGCATATCATATCTCCTTTAGGAATACTTTGTAGATTTTCAAACCCTTCAAGATGTTATTTCTAGTTTGAATGTTTTCTTACTGGTATGAACGAGGTTATTATTTGCTTTATCTTCTTCCTGGTTATTACAGGGCTATATTTATAGCACTCATGATATTTGCCTCTTAACATCTGACACATGTATCACTACCTCATATATTTGTAAATGTATTGTATTGTTTAGATATTGCAGACCAATTTTAAAATCAAAAGGCAAGAGACGATAACCTTGTTGTCATTCAGATTTTAATAAAAAGGCACCTAGTATTTTGTGCATTACATTTATATAGTAATGAGCTTTAATATGAGTGTCTTTACCACATTGCAGAAATATAATGAGACCACATCTTTTTTTTTTTTTTTTTTTTTGCAATTTTTGGCTGGAGTCAGATTTGAACTCACCACTTCTGGTATATGGGGCCCGCACCCTACTCCTTGAGCCATAGGCACCGCCCAACCACATCTTTTTTTGATAATAACTTTTCTTCCACCCTTTCCCACTTCTAAGGGCAAATGTGCTTACATTCCAGCCCACTAAAATAATACCAGATAATCTCTCTGCTTTAAGGTGAGGTAATTAGCAACATTAATGACATCTTTCCATGTAACATGACATCTTTACAAGTTGGAGAGACTAAAATATGTACATCTTTGGGTGCTACTCTGTCTACTGCACCATTCTAACCATTGATTTTAGTAAACTAGAGTCATTATCAAATAAATTTTACTATTTTTTTGAGGGAGGATTATATACATTTTGGTAGAATTAATTTGAATAATGTTGTTTTATTCATTCTACTTATCCTATCAATTCCTAGAAAGGACACTGAAAATCTTTATAATTATAAATTTGTCTATTTTTCTCTTTAGTTCTGCTAGTTCTGCCTTCTTAAACAACTGATTATTTTTATCAGTATGAAATGTTCTTTCTTAACTCTGGTAATAGTTCTAAAATTTATTTTGTCTAATATTAATATAGTTGCTCCACCTTTTTAATGTTAGAATATGTATAGTGTACTATTTCTTTTAACCTACCACTGTGTTTATATTCAAGAGATGACTTTTGAAAGCAGCATAGCATTGATCTGAGTTCAGTATCTAGTGTGACAATGTCTGCCTCTCATAATAGATGTCTAAGCCATTTTATTATATACAATTGGTATTTCTTAGTCTCCCTTTTTCACTATCTTATTATTATTATTTTTTAAACACAAGTGTTTCTGGGCATCTTTATTCCTCATGTCTCATCTTCTTTTTGGACAACCATGATTTTTTTTTACTATTTATTTGTGAAATTTAACTTTATCACTATTTCCTTTCAAAATGTTGCACTATTTCATAAATAATTTTAAAACTTTAGAGCAATATAATTTCTTTACCCCTTCAAAATGTTTGTGCTCTTGTTGTCACATGTTAATTCTATATATGAATTATTTTGCATAAATAGCGTTTGTACATTAAGAAGTATGTGTGTTTGTGCATGTCTAAAGACAGATACACAGAATAAAAAAAAGTTTTATACGTATGCACACACGTACCCTTTTTGCAGAGCTGGGCTTTCATCTGGTATCGTTTTTCTTCAGGTTGAAGAATTTCTTTTCAAGTTCCTTTGTGAGTCTTACTGAACCATATTCACTCAGCTTTTCTTTATCTGAAATGACTTTATTTCACCTGTTACCTTTGAAGAAATATTGCTGCTGTACATAGAGTTCTAGTGTGACAGTGTCTTTTTTTTTCTTTCAGTATTTTAAAGGTTTTCTTTCATTGCTTCAGACCTCCATCCATGTTTCTGATGAACATTTTATCATTCCTGTCATGGTTCCATTATATGAATATCTTTTCTTTTTCTCTAACTTCTTATAAAATACAGATATATGCCACATAATGATGTTTTAATCAACAACAGACTGCATATAAGATTGTGGCCCCATAAGATTATAGTGACGTTAAAAAATTCCTGCCAGCCACTGATGATGTAGCTATTACAACTTTGTATCACAATGCATTACTTACATGTCTGTAGTAATGCTTGTATAAACCAATTTACTGCAAGTGGTATAAAAGCATCACACTTACGATTATGTCCTGTACATAATACTTGATAATGAAAACAAACAACTATGTTACTGGTTTGTGTGTTTACTATACTATACTTTTCGTTGTCATTTGAGAGGGTACTACTTCCATTTATTTTTAAAGAAAAGATATCTATAAAACTGCAGCAGGCAAGTCTTTCGGAAGGTCCACCAGAAAATGTCATCGTAGCAGATGAAAGCTCCATGTGCGTTTTGTCCCTGAAGATTTTCCTGTGCAACAAGAGGCAGGCAGAAGACAATGGAATAATAATAATCTTGACCTTGTGGAAGCCTAGGCTAAGGTGCATGCTCATGTCTTAGTGCTTAACAAAACAGTTGAAAAAGAAATTAAAAATAGGGAAAACCTTAAAGAATAAGTATATAAAGAAAATTGTTTTTGCACAGCTATACAATGTGTTTGTGTTTTAAGCTAAATTTTACTACAAAAGAGTAAACAAAAATAAAAGTTTATACAGTCAAAATGTTAAGGTCAGTCAAGAGTAATTTAGAATTGAAAAAATATATGTATTCTTAATAAATTTAGTGTAACTTAAATGTATAATGTTGATAAAACCCACAGTATTGTACAGTCATATCCTAGACCTACATATACCACTCGCTCCCTGACCCGCTCAGAGGAACTTCTGGTCCTGCAAGCTGTATTCATGGCAAAGGACGTTTCCAGGTAAACGGCCCTACAATGGCACATTACTTTCATCTGTGGAGGCCTGAGCTTGTTGCTTAGTCATTTCTACTGTCACCCTCAGCCGCTTATCAAAGTATTCTTTCCAACATCAGCCTTCTCCCAGTCAGCAGCTTTGGTGGTCACCAATTTCTCCATTTCCTTATCTTTAAGGCATTATTACCCTGGTGATATTTTATTTACCCTCTATAGTTTGATATCCTCCAAAAAGCTGGCTTGCTGGTCTGCCCCTTTATCAAGGTCTGTCTTAGAAAGCAGCTACACCATTTACACTTGGAGGTCTGCAACAGCTTCCCAACAGTTCTGTCTGTTCCCAGGGCTGCACTGCTTTCCCTTCCACCTACGGCTACATGATACAGTTTTAGTTACCACACTTCAGCCAGGATAATCCTTGAAAAATGAAATTCTGATCATATCACTTCTACACATGAGTCACTGTATTGGCTTTCTCTTTCTCTGAGGAAGAGTTTCAAGATCTGCCAGGATGGACATTTTCCATCTTATCTTTTGAAACACCCCCATTATATTACATCATCCAGGGAAAATGAACTTCTTTGAGTTACTCCCAAATCCAGTGACTTTTTTTCTGCCCTTTGGTCTTTTTAAAATGTTGTCTTTTTTTCCCCCCTGGAATATTCTTAATAGATAGCAACCCCTATCTCATCATCTGGAAACAGATCTTTTGGGAAGTGTTTTCTAATCTCTGACCAACCTGAAGTAATGAACTGTGCTCTGTGCCTTCACGGCCCCTCATCTTCCCACTGCCATATGTCTATCACGCTATATTTGAGTTGTTTAATTGCCTGTCATTCCCTCTTCTAGATCATAATGTCTGTGACCTAACAGGTATTCAGTAAATACGTTTTGAAAAGGATGATGGATTATTTATTTGCACAGTTCATATCGCTAGGCCATGGTGTGATTCACTTACCAATTATTCAACTTTCAATAAACATGCATTGAGTACAAAGCCAAGTGTTAGGAATGTTAAGATAAAGCCAACGGAATCCTACTCCTGTCCCACCACAGTCATAGGAAAGTATGTGTGGTCCTTAAATAATATGTAAAATTTTAGAAGTGTGGGTTTTGTAAGAGATCTTTCTAAGCAGGGAGAACAAAACCTGGGGGTGTGGGCCAACAAGCATCAGAGAAGAAGCTTTCAGATTGAGAAACAACTGAAAACCCTTTAACATTTCTACATCTAGGTTGATGTCGACAGGGTAGAAACATTTCCCTGTATTTGTGAGCACTCGTCCAATGGGTCCAGTGGAATTGTTTGTTTGATTTGACACCTCAGCAATATTATAATAGATAAGAACTGATTAAGAGTTGTTTCACCTTCCTTATTCAAAAGTTACCGCCCAAGTTAATACTTCATCTTTTAAATAACACCGATTTGCCTTTTCTCCTGCATCAGCTATACAGACTTTTCCCGTCAGATAAAATTTGTCTCATTCACCATTTCCACGGTGATAATTTTCCCTGAAGCCCCTTGTTTTCTACTTCCCTAAGCCCATGTTTGCTAATGCACAGCGCCATCTTCTGGCGGCAATTAGGAATCAACAGCTGACTTGCACTTGAATTGAGATTTGTTCCCTAAAGAAGGAAAGAACAGTATTTAGCCCTTGCCATGGGAACGTTTGTGCTGACATAGTAATATTAGGAAACTGGCAAAAGCCACCATGAGAAATCATCCCCTCTATTATAGATGTGCTTGAGTGACTTTGTATTATAAGGAGAGAAGCCAGGATGCTCTCCCTTTTTTTGAGTGTGTGGTATAACCATAATGGACTATAATCTGGGTGGCCATGAAGGTGGTACGGCCACCCTGTCCATAGACTTACAATATATGGTAAGTATATACTGGAAACTGATCACACTCTGACGTCAGGAATAACAAAATATCTCCATATGTCTCCATATTTGCTACTGTGAAGCTCATAGCAAGTCAGAAAATCTGGATTTAAGATGAATGAACTTGGACAGATGCCTTCACTTTGGTGAGACTCAGATTCCTCATTATTGAAGTGATAACATCTCTTCTATACATTTTGGAGCTTTTCTGGGAATAAAATGAGGTAATGGATGTGAAAATATCAGAATATAAAAGGCTGAACACATACAAGTAACACTAGCGGTCATGGTTTGTTACCAAAATTGGATGGCACTTTTTAGGACACAATTAAATCAGAACTAAGATATCATTTCGGGCAGAGATTGCAAAATAAAATTTAGGTTGAGAAAAATGGAACATAAAAAAGACAATTTAAGTGTCTCCATGTGATCTTGGGAAAAGACAGACTATCCCTCTTCATCCAAGATAATATTCTCATTCCCCGGAGAGCTACAGTCAACAGGGCTGGGAAGTGAATCAGAGAAGGAGCCTGTCCTACCTGAAAAGAAATGGGTTGATTGCAAAGTGGTCGCAAAAATCCATGTGAGTGTCCACAAACATGGCCAGTGTAGCTACATTTACATACTTGGCTAACATGCTCATTTTCTCATTTAAGGTCACCTGTTAATATACAGTTTGCTTCTTTTTAAGAGAAGGTTTTTGGAGAGTTGGGCTTGGAAGGACTCTATGGAGCAGTGAGATAATTGTCTATTTTTATAGATAAGAAAACTTATGACCAGATTAGAAACCATAAAAATTTGCTCCTGAAATCACATAGACACTGAACATGTAGCCCAATATAGTGTTTTATTTGTTTGTTTTGATGGTACTCAGTACTGCTTCATGTTTTCTCCTTGATTTATACTCCAAAAAGTAATCCTCATTATAGAATGTCAGCACCATAAAGAGTTAGTATCTGATGGCAACAAAGCACACCCATCTTACAAACATAGATTTTCATGTTTGTTCCATCAGTGGTGAAACAGAGATGGTTGTCCAAGGAGAGAGGCACACACAAGGGATAAACCTCACTGCAAGTAACAGAGACAGGGCCCAGAGACAGGTGATCATTGGCCACTCACATAGCAGTTTGAAGTCATGGACGTCTAAAAGGTGATAACCCAGGTGATGACCTAGCTGGAATTGAGGGTTTGGGATTAGTTGACAATGGGATGATTTTAACTGTTAGGCAGCAAAGCCAGACTCATAATGCCAGTGTTCAAAAATAGCTACCCTATTAGCCCAATAGCCCAATAGGACTGGCGATTTGGGCTACTTAACAAAGGTATAAAGTCGTTTCTTTCTTTTCCTAGACTGAACCAGAGAATTTGTAGATATCTGTAAATCTGCTTTTGAACCAGGAACAACTTACTGCCTCTGACTCCAGACAGTGATCACAACCATGGCGGCTGACCTAACATTACACTTGAACTCTTTGGATCCGAGTTGGAATTTTATTGAGTTTTGAAGCCTACAGAAGATCCAGAAGAATCCTGGACTCCCCAAGGTGCAGGTTCAGGTTAGAGTCTGGGCCGACCAGCTGCCTTCTTTGCTCAGGGGCTAACTCTGACCTCCTAGGAAATGTGTCAAGTAACACTTACTAAACTAGCTCCAACTTGAGGAAACACAGAGTCAAGTGTACACTTGAAGAAAGATCAAATGTGCCTCGGGACAGCTTCCTCTCCCCCCACCCCCCATGACCACAGTCATATGTGTTTTTAGAATCAAAAGCTATGGAAGATAAGCAGCAGGTCAAAAAACAAGCTGGCATCTTAATGAAGTCAGACAATGAGGTTTGCGCTCTCATCCTCACTGCTGAATATGCTCTGCCTTCAGCGCACCCACCTTGGGAAGCTGTGCACCAACACCCGTCCCTAGTCCAGCCTTCAGCACACCCCCCTGGGAGGCTGTGCACCAACACCAGCCCCTAGTCCAGCCTTCAACGCACCCCCCTTGGGAAGCTGTGCACCAACACCAGCCCCTAGTCCAGCCTTCAGGGCACTCCCCTGGGAAGCTGTGCAC
Organism: Galagoides demidoff; assembly: GCA_963574575.1. NCBI lineage: Eukaryota > Metazoa > Chordata > Mammalia > Primates > Galagidae > Galagoides > Galagoides demidoff. The sequence continues at coordinate 20,533 of CAUYQV010088900.1, forward strand.
CAACACCAGCCCCTAGTCCAGCCTTCAGGGCACCCCCCTGGGAAGCTGTGCACCAACACCAGCCCCTAGTCCAGCCTTCAGCACACTTTTTCTAGGATGAGTTCCCAAACTTTGCAATACTACGTAATTGTCTTAGTTCATCTTGGCTGTTCTAGCACAAATACCAGAGATTGGTGGCTCAAGCAACAGACAATTGTTTCTCACAATTCTGGAGGCTAGGCTGTCCAAGGCCAAGGTGCTGGTGGATTTGGTATTCGGAAAAAGCCCATTTCCTGGTTCAGACACAGCCTTCTGCTTGCTGTGCTCTTATGTGGCAGAGGGAATGAGGGAGCTGTTTGGAGCTCTTTTAATTATTATTATTATTATTATTATTATTATTATTATTAAATCATAACTGTGTACATCAATGCATTTATGGGGTACAATGTGCTAATTTGATATACAATATGGAAAGCTTGCATCAAAGTTGTTAACATAACCATCACCTCTCTTACTTATTTGTTGTGGTAAGACATTTATACTCTACTATTAAGAATACTAATCCCTCATGAGCCTCAGCCAGCAACCTGAACCCCAAAGCTGCGAATTTTGAGCCTCTCTTCCTGCAGGTTTCCTTATATCTTATTTAACTCCAGAAAGGCATTAAAGATGGGTATCTCGGTTTTAATTCTTGAGAAACAAGCAAGGTGCATGCCTTCCTAGATGTATATCTCCGGCCTGCAAATCTTGAGCCAGAATAGGACCAAAACACAAGGAGTCCTGTTCCTTCTTCTCCCAGACAGGACAGAGACAGATATTTCTACAGGTCTGTCTGTCTGAGCAACATCAGTCTGCATGGTTAGTTATTAATGCTGGCTGCATGCTTGGGGCACTTCTGAGCACAGTAGATGTCCAGTGTTGTTTAAATTGCAACCATGGGTCCCGAGCCAGGCATCAAGCCAGAACGGATGGAGGTATCTTAGGAAATAAAAAGGAGATCTAATACATAACCACAAAATTCCTTTGCTTTAACTATCCATTTTGGAGTCTTTCATGTTTAATATTTAATGGATACAGATGTAATTGATGATTTTAAGTCTTTATTTATACAGATTTTAAAAGCAACCAAAGAAGCTTCCGGTCTGTTCAATCTGTGGGGTAAATGTTCCCAGTCAGTGACCTGGGAGATGTCTAGACTCATTCAACACAGAAACCTTTCTCTGCAGATTGTTAAGTGGCTTCTTAAAAAAAGCATTAAAGTCCAGCTTTATCTGCGTTGCCCACTGTTACTATGATAGATAACATTGTGCTTGGAGTCAAGCAGACATCTCAAGAAGGACTCAAGGAGTAAAAAGGTGGTTTGGGGGACTAAGCTCTGGGCCCTGCTTCCTTTGATTTCAGTTATATTCAACTCACATTTAAAAAACCTATTATTGAGGTGGTTTATAAAAATTAAATGACAGAACTGATTCATTTGAAGTACCTAGCAGAGCACTCAGGAAACAGTGGCTAATATAAATGTTAAAATACATATTATCATTAAGGTGACAAATTTTACTTAGAAATCTCAGAAAATTCAGCTAACAGCAAAGATAAAATCGCCAGCAATCTCATACCAGAAACACAATCCCTATTAACATTTTTTAGACATTTTTTTCATAAGGTAGTTTTTATTATAATGATGATAGATTCTATAAATCATATTTTCTGTGTGCTTCCTGGATACCAAGATAGCCATCCTTGAGAGATCTGGCATAAAGAGGACTCAATTAAAGTTAGGAGATTAAAGTTTTAGTCTATTCTGTAGTGAATTAGCTTTCAGGCCTCGAGAGATTCTTTTGTTCTCTAGAGTTCATTTTCACCTTTATAAATATATAAGTAAAGCCAGACAATCATTAATGGATTTCTCTACTAAAAATGAAAGTTAGAAACAAAATTCCTATCATCCTCCTTTCTCTTTGTTTCAACATTTTCATCCTACTATAACAAGACAGAGACAGGTTTAAATTGGCTGTTGTTTAAACTATGATTTCTGAAAGAATAAGAAGTAAAACTATTTCTTACATACATTAGTGGTAATTTACATATGATTTTGAATCTATGTACACACGAGTTTGCATGCCTACCCAGAATAAGACACATATAATCTTGGAGGTACAAGTCACTGATAGGTCAAAAAAGATAACTCAAGACCTGACACAGACTCGGGAATCAAGCAAACCAAATCTACTTGGTCTTTTAGCCTGTCAGTGAAAAAATTGATGAGTTCTGCCCGCTCCAGGTCTGCGCTAAGGTCAAAGTACCCTTGAAGAGACAAGAAAAAAGAATAAGTAATTTGCAGATAAGGCCAGCAGCCTTGGCACCAGGAGCTTTTGTTTTCCGAGCTCCAGTCCCTGGGAGAGGAGTGTGCCTCAGCGGGCACAAAGTGTTCCCCGCACAATGTTAGACACACGCCAACTTGGAGCCCAGCCAGGCTGTAGCTACCACACTGAATTCCTGCTTGCTGCCCGTGGGCAGACACAAAGGCAGGGCCAGGTTAACTCAGCCTCCCAGGTAAGGACCAAAGCTGCTATTTATCATCATTAAGTGAATGGGCCATTCTTCTTTCTTCTGCCTTCTAATCAATGACTGTGACACTTGCCTGGAGAAAAAAAAATGGGATAAAGATTCAAAATTCTGGGCTTAGGTAAGAGTGTACTCTCTTCCTTAGCTTCTTCAACATTCAGGAATATTCTCAAATTCTGCCTCTTACTCCCTGTCATTTGGAGTACATATTTTTCTAAATAGTGATACAAACATTAATGTAGTCACTGAAGCCTAATTAGGAAAGTATTACTTATCATTCCAGATAATTTAGAAAATCAAGAGTCCAAGAGAGAAATTTAAAAATCTTCAAAATCCATAAATCAGAAATGACCACATAAGTCATTGTAGTGTGTGTTATGTCGATAGCTTTACATGTGTGCGGTTGTGTATATATGTATAGCATGTACGGCCAGATAGGTGGTTGTGATGAATCGCTGTTTTCCATAATTGGCAACAAATTATACATAACATTCTGTGTCAGTTTATTCAACATTATATTATGGACATGTATGTGGCCGTTAAATAATTATAAAAGTATGATAATATCTATCAAAAGTTATTAGAAGTGTGAAATAAATAAATGTGAACTCTCTTACATTAGCACCCGGTCCGTAGTGATCATTGAAATTATGTTGCCTATGTTGGAATCTAGTCAATGTGAAATGATTTTTCTGTTTACCCTATTCAAATATGCCAGCAAAGAGAGGGGAGAGCCGAGTTGCTGGCGTGGATGTGGAGAAAAAGGAACACTTTTACATTGCTGGTGGGAATGCAAATTAATACGTCATTTTTGGAAAGTCATCTGGAGAACACTTAGAGATCTAAAAATAGACCTGCCATTCGATCCTACAATTCCATTATTAGGTATATACCCAGAAGAGAAAAAATCACATTA
>CAUYQV010088901.1:0-24390 GCA_963574575.1 Galagoides demidoff
CACAGGCGCCCGCCACAACGCCCGGCCATTTTTTGGTTGCAGCCATCATTGTTGTTTGGCGGGCCCGGGCTGGGGATTCGAACCCGCCACCTTAGGTGTATGTGGCTGGCGCCTTAGCCGATTGAGCCACAGGCGCCGCCCATCTTGGGATTCTTAATTTAATCACATCTACAAAGATCCCTCCCCACCTTTCACTTTATAAGACCATCATATTCACAGGTTCCAGAGATTCAGGTGGTCTGTCTTAGGGGAGGCCATTGCTCAGGGGGACACAGGCAGTGTCTTGGAGCATTTTGTTTCTGGGGCCGATATCTTTTCTTCTCCCTGTGGGCTCTTTAGGGTAGCTGAGAGAGTGGAAATGACTTCTCATAGGATGAAAAATCTTACTCTTAACTCAGTTGATTTAAACAATTCACTGAGCTGGAGACCGTTGTAGGTTGTGGATGGGAGTGTCAGTTTGTATGTAGGTGGAAAAAAACATATGGAGCCTTAAATACATTCCTGCCTTTTGAGAAAGTAATGCCGCTCTGGCAGTCTCTTCTGAATCACAGGTGTGGATTTGGGCATAGAGAGCATTGGACAGGGGGTACTCACTCTGCAACGTAAATGCCCAGCCACAGGACTCCTGCCCATAGCTATAGTTCTCAAACTTACAGGGCCTCAGGATCAAAGTTACCAAGGACTCTGAAGAGCTTTTGCTTATGCAGACTATATTATCGATATTTGTGGTGTAAGAAATTGAAAGAGAATTTTTTTAAAAATGTGTTAAAGTGAATAAGAATAACAAAACCTTTGCTTGTTAACGTAGAGAATTTTTAGAGAGCTGTGGCACAGCTTTACAAATGTCATTACTATCTGACTGAATAGACAGCTGCTGGATTCTGATGTGCAGTTCTATACTCAATCAGTTGTAATGCCACATGCCATAGTCTCTACAGAACTCTGTTGTACACTCGAGAAAGAGTGAGTGAAAAGGGGAGGTCACATCTTAGTGTTATTATGAAAATGGCTTTGACCCTGCTGAGTCCCAGAGTGGGGTCTTGGGGACCTCAGGGGTTTCTAGACCACACTTTGAGAACTACTGATAAAAACTGGAGTGTATGCAATCACTAAAATAATTATAAAGCATTAGTAAAATATATGTGTTTAGGCTGGTACTAGATGAAAAATACAGGATGTAAAATATTATACACGGTCTCCTCAAGATATGCAGAAAAGTGCACTAGAAGAGATGGGCTAGGATGACAGGCAACTTTTCCTTTCTCCCTAACATTTTGTTGTTTGATGTTATTATTGCTTATTCATTTTAAGGACATGCAAGTGACAGGTTTGCTCAGCACTAGGTCTCAAGGACACTCTATTAGAGAGCAGCTGTCAGACTCCCCGGCGCCCAGCCAGGACTCCTGGCTCTATGATGGTGTTCTGATTTTCTATTTTGGGAGGTTGAACTCTCACCACAGAGCCAGGGCTGTGAGGACATCAGATGTTGGTACAGGAGTCTGCAGTGCATGTATATGCAACTAGTCTGTACTCATCATAATTAAAAATGGTTTTAAAGGTAAAAGACAAAAAGTTCAGAAATAAAATATGTGTGTGAGTGCATGTATGTGAGAGCACTCACATGCACTCTGGTGAGAGTTTAGTCTATGGTTATAAAAGAGGGGGAGTTGCCCTACAACAAATTCCCCAGTTGCTGATGAGAAATTAGGAGCTGGTTTAAGATTCAGTGTCCTCAGCCGGAATGCCCACACCCAGCTGGCCTCAGCAGAGAGCTAAATATATCCTGGGTTTGTGCCGGCAATCTCAGGAACCCCTGGCCACTGACCAGAGTGGGACGCAAAGGGAGTGATCTATTTGTCCAATAAAAATAAATACTTATCATTTACAGAACATCTGATTAACACTGGGCATGGTAGTGAGGTCCTTGTGGGGTGGACATCACTGTTCCTGATGTGCAGACCAAGCCACTCAGGTCAGACCAGAGGCACGACTTGCCCAAGGCTATGAGGCTGGTGCGGGTGGAGTGAGGGGGTGTGAGGGTGGCGGGTTGGGGGAGGTTTCCCCCAGCTGGCCTGGCTCTCAGAGCCCCTACCCAGTGCCGCCTCCCCTAGACCATGTGTCTCCCCACCAGGTTCTTCCAAATTGAAGTGAGTGGGGCAACGACTTCTATGCCTGATAAAAATTCCTTTTCCTCCATGAGTGTTTTTATGCTTTTCAGAGTGTTCACAATTTTGGGTCAAAAGTGTGGGTGGTGCTGGTAGAGATGAGCAGTGGCAGTCACTGTCACGGACTGCTAGAGCCCCGTGCAGCTTCCCCGTGCTCGGTCCTCATACACTGTGGGCAGTCACTGTGCCGGACAGTGGGAATAGGTGGCACTGTCCTACTGTCTTCAGGGAGGGGGCCTATCCCTTGGGGCTGCTCGATTGAGGAAGTGGCACCTCCTTGCAGGGCAGAATGTGGGAGGCTAAGGATGAGGTTCCTGCACTGGAAGCCCTGGGTCCCCTCCATGACCGACAAGTGGCCTCAGCCACACATCAGGGACACCAGCACCTACTACCCACCGTGGCAGCTGATCTCAGTAGCCCTTGCAGGCCATACACAGGCCTTTTCATAATAATTTCACTTAAGAGTGGAGGGCTGGTGTGGGGGTACTTGCTTGAGGCTTTAAACTGCATCTTGTGAAATCTGGGGGCTTTTCAGCTACTGGGCTGTGAGTGTCAGGTGATGGAGTGCCTGCAGGGGGACTATCACTGTGCATGTACTGCCAGCACATATCATGGGCACTGGGGGCCTTGGTGTCAGGGCAGGGAGGGGAGGCAAACAGAGTCCCTGCCTTTGAGCAGTGCTAGTGGGAGGGAGGCTGGTGCTGTGCAGACCGAGACCCTGGCAGTTTCCTGGCCCTCACTGTCCCAGTTCTGGTAAAGAGGGTTAGTTATGCCAGGAATAGAACCTTCTCTGTCCCATGGTATCTACTCTGAGGCTGCAGCAAGCTTGAACAGAAAGGGTACCAGGGGCTGTCTGCAGCAGAAGGGATGTGGGCTGGGCATGGCCTCATGGCTCATCCCCTTCACACCAGCTGTCGGGTCCTCTGTCTGCTCCTAAGGGAGCTCGGGCCCTCCAGTCCTCTGCCTCCTGCTTGGTGCCAGTGAGCGGGTCTTGCTCAGGCACTTCTCCATTCTCTGTCCACTCAGAGGTAAATGGAATGTTGGGAAGTTGTGGAGGGAAGAAATTTCAAGTTGGAACTGTAGGTGCGCTTGACAAATTGGCACATGTGGCAAATTCTCCTTTTTCTAAGAATTCAGAGTCACTCTCATGAATAAGTCTCCTCTGGGAAAACCTACATACAGACCTGTCCCAAATAATAAGCAAAACCTCAGCTTAATATTAGGCACAATGTGCCCTCCCTGTTTATGGAAGTTGAATTATTCAGGTATTAATGACTTAACCCAAATTGCATTGGTGTGTTTGGCAGAGGCCATTTCCCTGGGTGCTCACGAGCTTCAAGTGAACAAAACAAGTTTCAGGGAAACTCTTAGCTAAGGCATGGGTGGCTGAGGTTTGCCCAGGAGGAAGAGGGGTGGTAATTAACTCAGGTCACATCTGGGTCTGGATTTGTGGGTCATACAATCAGTAAGATTATAGCTTGTTTGTCAAAGGCCAGGCGCCTCCCAGAGCACTTACTTGGAGGTTTGTGATCTCCTTAGAATTATTCCAGAACCCACAGGAGTACTTAGGGTTGAGGGAGGGAGGGGACCAAGATGACACAGCCAGAAAGAGGCAAAGTTGCAATTTGAGTTCGGCACTGCCTGTCCCCAGCCCAGGCCTTCCCACCTCCTTGAGATGACTCATAGGCTGCAAGAATGTGTAGATGGACAAGGACACTGGGCAGGGACAGGGCAGGGAGGGGCTAGACTAGAGCAAGGAGGCAACACCCAGCTGAGCTTTTGAAGTGTCTACAGGCTGCGGCTTTGCTGATGGTTTTAAGGAGAAAGAGTTAGGAAGACTCTGGGCACCCGCCAGGCCTCACCTGCGTTTGTTCAGCGTCTTCCTCTTCAAAGCTCATCTTAGCACCTACTTCCTTGCCCTTACCCTCACATCACAGCACTGGAGGAAACCCTTGCAGCCGTCCGAGCCCTGGCAGCTCCTTTCTCCTTCTGTATACTTCTGTGTCCGTACTCTCTGGTGGCCACTGAGGGACCTTACAGAGGCGCTCCCAACCTCTCCTGCGCTATTGCTCTCACTTGTATTTTACTATTTACTATTATTATCCTAGTTAGTAGTCGTAGTGATTGTGGGATCAATGGTGTCACAGACAGAATATATGTTCTTTTTTTTTTTTTTTGAGACAGAATCTCAACCTGTCACCTTGGTTAGAGTGCCGCGGCCTCAAGCTCACGGCAACCCCCAGCTTTTGAGCTCAAGCAATCTTCTTGCTTCAGTTTTTCCATTTTCGGTAGAGATAGGGTCTCACTTTTGCTCAGGCTGGTCTCGCACTTGTGAGCTCAAGCAATCCACTAGGCTCAGCCTCCCAGAGTGCTAGGATTATAGGTGTGAGCCACCGCGCCCAGCCTACACATTTATTTTTGAATAGGCAAGTTAGCAAAGAAAAGCTGCGTGAGCTCCCAGCATGCACACAGGACCACCACTGGCTGCTGCCGTATTTCCCCCGACTTTTCCTTGTAGGCAAACTTGTTGCCTCAAAAAAGCCTGTGGGAAGCACATGGTGCCTTCCTCCCTGAGCATGGGCTCACGAGGTCCCCCTGGCAGTAAATACCCCTTCACAGCTGCCTTCTTGGCCACCGGGTGGGATTCTACATTCACTCTTTCCTATACCAGGTGGAGAGTGTGCTTTGTATTTTTAAATCTGATTATTTTATTGTTATATAATACGCACAACATAAAATTTACCATTTTAACCATCTGGAAGAGTATAGCTCAGTGGCATTAAGCGCATTCGCATTTTGTACAGCCGTCACCACCATCTACCTTTAGAACATTCTCCTCTTCCCAAAATGAAGCTCTGTTCCCGTGAAACACGGACTCCCGATCCCTCCCCAGGCCTGGCACTCACCATTTTGCTTTCTATGTCTATAGCTTTTACTCCTTCAGGGACTTCATACAAGTGGGTTCATGCTGGGTTTGTCCTTTTATGTCTGGCTTATTTCACGGAGTATAATGTTTTCAAGGTTCGCCCGCATTGCACTGTGTCAGAATCTCCTACTTTTTAGAGGCTGGATACCATTCCGTGGCGTGGATAGACCACATTCTGTCTGTCTGTCTGTCATCCATCAGGGGAGCTGGGCTGTGTGCATGTTTTAGATGTTGTGAATAGTGCTGCTGTGGGCACAGGGATGCACAAGTCTCCTCCAGATCTGCTTCTATTCTTTTGGGGCTATGTCCAGACGTGGAATTACTGCATCAAATGGTAATTCTGGTTAAGTTTTTGAGGGGACATAATACTGTTTTTTATAGCAGCTATACCATTTGGCATCTGATGGGGGCTGTTTGAAGAGCAAGAGCGCATCAGGCCAGCCTGGGGAATCCCCCTCCCACCCACTGCTCTCAGCCCCTCCCCCCATGGCCCATGCCCATGGCTGTGCAGTCAGGGTCCTTTCCTCAGCCCGTGTCTTTGTGCAGGTTGTCCTCTCATCCCTATGCCCTTTCCCACAGATCTGCCAGTCACCTGCTATATAGGTGGAGGCTCCTGTGGCACCCCCTGCCCTCTCAGCCACTCCTCTGTTCTTGTCCCTGCAGGGGCTCGATGTGCCTGTCCACTTGTCTGACACTGGCTTGTCCACATGCCCTTTGTGTCTGTCACCTTTGACCAGGGCCTCCTGCCTCTCCCAGCTTGGAATCCCCGGAACCAGTGATTGCCTGGGGCCCAAGCAGTGTCTAGATTAGCTTGGCCTGCAAAACAGTACCGCAGCCTGGGTGCTTATAAGCAGCCCATTTCTGGAGGCTGGTGTTAAGTGAGCCTTCTCTCTGTGTCCTCATGGGTTGGAAGGGCCCTTGTGCACTCTGGCTCTCACCTCACAACCTGATCACCTGCCCAAAGCTCCCCTCTTGGTACATTAGGATTTCAATGTGTGGATTTTAGGGAGGACACAAACTTTCAAACTGTAGCAGTAACCAGAAACTGAGCTCCCCAGGATCTGGGAAGCATCAGAAAGCACCACAGCCTTGGGTTTTCTGAGACCTAAACCGGGAAACCCAGCCACATACCTTGGAAAGCTGCAGCTGGACCCAAGGCCATGCACCTGGCCAGGCAGGGAGATATAAATTTAGCCACACTAAGCTGGAAAATGCTGTGTGCCTTCCTTCCTCAACTTCCCTCAGCCCCGTCAGTGTGACTCAGAGTGTGGTCATTGTTGTCAGATTCCCTGGAGACCCCCTGTTATCTGGAGGCGATGGGCCACTGGCCCGTAAGGCCAACCACGTGGGCTACAGCAGGCAAAGCCCCTGGCCCCAACTCAGAGCTCCTCCCTTTCTAGTTTGGAGTTTTTCTACCCTGGGCACAGACAGCATCTATTGGCACATTTGTTTTTTTAATTGTGGCACAATATGTACAACATAAAATCTCCTGTCTTGACCATTTTTAAGTGTGCATTTCTATGGCATTAAATACATTCGCATTATTTTGTAACCATCATCACCACCCATCTCCAGAACTTCCTCATCTTCCCAAAATGAAGCCCTGTCCCCATGAAACACTAACTCCTAACCGGGCATGGTGGCTCATGCCTATAACCCTAGCAATGTGGGAGGCCGAGGTGGATAGGATTGGTTGAGCTCAGGACTTTGAGACCAGCTTGAGCAAGGGCAAGACCCTGTCTCTAAAAATAGCCAGGCTTTGTGGCAGGTACCTGTAGTCCCAGCTACTTGGGAGGCTGAGGCACGAGGATCGCTTGAGCCCAAGAGCTATGACGCCATGGCACTCTACCAAGGATGATAAAGTGAGACTCTGTCTCTACAAAAAAAAAAAGAAGAAGAAAAAGAAAAACTAACTCCCTGGAAAGGAAAAACTATCCCCTCCCCCAGTCCCTGGCACCATTCTACTTTCTGTATCTATGCATTTGACTCCTCCAGGCACCTCATAAAAGTGGAGCTATATAGTATATACAGTATTTGTCCTTTTGTGACGGCTTATTTCACTTAGCATTGTCGTCCTCAAGGTTCATCCGTGTAGTAGCACGTGACCCGAGATTTCACTCCTTCCTAAGGCTGAATGATATTCTGTGGTGTTGATAGACTACATTTTGCTTATCCATTCACAAGACACTTATGGGACACTTGGGTTGCTTCCACCTTTGGGGTATCATGAATGATTCTGCTGTGAGCATGGGTGTGTAGGCACATCACTTTGTTTTAATGGCCCTGTCAGCCACTCCATGGCCAGTGACCCTGCCGTCAGGGACCAGGTGCCAGGACCTCCAGGGAGCAGTTTCCATGTGCTACTTCATTCAATTCTTTGCCACCTGTGAAGTAAGTGGACTCTTTCACCGTCTAGTGCAGAGTGGGTGACGTGCCTCACCTGTGATGCCAGGCTCTGGGCCAGGCCCTGGGGATGGGGACAGAGGGCTTTCCACGTCTGGAACCCATGTTATTTGTCACTTTCCTCATAGAACATCTCCCTTAGTTCATTCCTGCTGCTTTAACAGATACCATGGTCAAGGTGGCTTGTGACAACAGACATTATTTCTCACGGAAATAATGGAGGCTGGGAAGTCCAAGAAGGAGGGGCCAGCAGATTCTTCTATGCCTACTTCCTGCTTCACAGATGGCACCTCTCACTGTGTCCTCGAATTGTGGAGGGTGGGGAGCTCTCAGGGCCTCTTTTATAAGGGCAGGAATCCCATTCTCAAGGCTCCACTCCATAATGTGATTGCCTCCCAGAGGCCTCACCTCCTAGTCCCATCACATGGCAGGTGAGGACTTCAACATAAGAATGGGGTGGGGGACACGCAGATCACAGCAGTACTGCAGCACCCATCAATGGCAAACATCGCTTGCACAAGTGACGTCAACAGTTACGCGCAGCTGTCCTTTGTGGATCCTCCAGGATCCAGTCTAGGATCATGCACTGCAGTTAGTTACGTGTCCTTAGTGTCCTTTATTCTAGAATGTTCTTCCTGCTTTTTCCATTTTCTGCTTCTCTTTCGTGCTGCTGACATATTTGAAGAGTCCGGGTCTGTTGCCTTGTAGTGTGCTTCTTCTTGTCTGGGTTTGGGCTGAGCGTTGCAGGCAGGAGCCCTGCCTCTGCCTGCTGTGTCCCTCTCACCAGGCCTGTCACAGGGTGTGCAGGGCCCATTGGTCCCCAAGTGCTTTCAGATTTTAGCACACCCGTGTGCACCTATCATAGGTGGAAATTCTTTTACATACCTCTGCGCAGCCATGTGCAAATAGAGATGTGAGAGATACTCCTGTAAGAAGTGGAATTGTTAAGCAGAAGTCCCAATTTATACCTTTACCAGAAGGGGCTTAAGAGCCCCTGTTCCCTGACCCCTCCTAGCCCAGCACACAGAGGGGTCCATCTTTTTGACATTTGCCAAGTGATGGCACAAGGGAATACTCCCTGCCTCCCTGGGGCTGGGGAGCCTGAGAGCACTTTCATTCATTTCCAGACCATTTGTGCCTCTGAATTTCCTGTCCCTTTCTGTGCTTGCTTTTCTGTTGAGTTATTTGTCTTTATTGACTTGGGAGGTGGATGAGGGGTGTGGACTGTGTCTTGCAGGCAGGGGCAGGAGCTGCTGCTGCTTTCAGCCTGGGTTTGCCTTGTCGCGGGGTGGGGTGCGGTGCTGGCAGGGGTGAGTGTTGGGGGGGTTAGGTGGCAGAAGGGCAGGTTTCCTGCCTAGGGTGTGTGTTGTCAGGGTGGTAGAAGAGAGAAGAGAGGGGGGCTTGCGACCGCTGACCCTACTGGGTGACATTCTAATTGCCTGATTTCCCTGCTAACCCACTCACTCTTAGGGGTGCCCAGAACCCACGGGTGCAATTGACTGACATGCTTTGTTCTGGCATTGAGCCCTCCCTCTCGGCCTCTCCCCACGGTCTTGCTGCCTCGTCTCCCTCCAGCCTCAGAGCCGTCATACCTCCATTGTCTTGTCTTGGAAGTTTGGTGTCAGCCCTCTCCTCAGACACAGGCACCTGAAGCAGCTGACAAAGTGCTCTCTGCCTTCCTGGCTATGCCAACCTCCCTGGCTACCCACCATCTTACCTTGTTTACCTCTGGTCCCCTGCCCCACATACTGCCAGCTCCTTGCACCTAGTGCCTGACAGGCTGTCCTGCCATGGGCCAAATGCACTGGTATTTAGGGACACTAAGACTCCAGGGCGTGGAAGGGGAAATCCACCGAACTAACCCCGGCTGGTCTGTTTCCACCATGGCCAACTCCCTGTTGGTACCTTGGGGGATCTGAGAGTTGCTGTGTCAAGGGGCATTCCCACTGCACGTTGTCTGCAAAGACGCTGTCTGGGGCAGCAGGGGCCTGAGGGAAGAGGTCCCAGACAGGTAGGGTGGTCTCATTCTGGGAGGCCTGGTGCAACTTCCAAGGATGTCACTCTGCTGGGGACAGTCTGGCAAGGCATGAGGGGCCCATGAAGGTGGGAAAGGAGCCACCCATCTCTGCAGGAGAGATGTGGTGTGGGAAGCCGGGGGTGGGGAGACAGTGTCCTATATGGGACGGGACAGTTCATCATGGGATGCTGACATTTCGCGCCAACTTCCCCAAGCCTGCAGATCACTGCGGAGAATGGGAAATGAGAAGCCAACACTATGGGTCCAATTCCGTACCCCCAAATTAGGTTGCCATCCTAACCCAGGACCTGTGAATGTGCTATTAGGGTCATTGCACGGGGAACCAGTCAGGATGAGGCACACTGGAGTGGGGGGCCAAACCCAGTGTGATGTGTCTGTAGACAACATGCAGATACACACAGGGGAGGCTCTGTGAAGACAGAGGCAGGCTGGAGTGATGCAGCTATAGCCAAGGAAGGCAGAGAAGGAGCCAGGAGGATTCTCCCCGGGTCTCAGAGGGAGCATTGTCCTGAGCACCCTTGAGCTCAGACTTCTGCCTCCAGACTGAGAGAATGAACGTTCTGTTGTTGGAGCTGCACAGTCTGGGGGTACTTTGCGATGGCAGCCATAGGACACTGGTGTAGTCAGGAGCTGGGAGACAAAGATGCCAATTACCCACCTCTGCACACAGGCCAGGCCATGCATTCCCCATGCATCATCTCATTTGTCTCCTGGCAACCCAAGCAGGGGGCTCCCCACTTTACAGACAGGAAACTGAAGCTCTGGGAGCTGAAGTGGCCAGGTCCAGGTCATAGGCTGTTGAGTAGTGGAGCTTGTTGCAGGCTCAGGTCTGCCAGGGTTGCACAGGGGCAGCAGCTGGGTGAGGGCCTTGGTTTGTGATATGTGGCACTGTTTGGGGGTGGGAGTGGTGAGTGCAGGAAGACGTCTTGAATGAGATGTTCTGCCTTCCAATTGTGAGGTACCTAGAGGACATTCAGGTGGAGGCGTCTGGTGCTTGGGAGAGGCCAGGACTGGGCATTGGGCATCCTTCCCCAGGGACCGGAGAATGTCTCAGATTCCTCCGAACCTAAACTTTTATGACCCTGAAAAAAGTATTGGTGTCTTCCTTGCTTTAAAGTTGCATTGAAAATCTCTACCATCTGACACAGAGTTACAGGCTTTGATCTTATTTGCATCTCAGGTTTTTAGCAGAGTTCAGAAATAAAGATGTTAGTACCAGCACCCCTGATGTCACCAAGAGAATTGTGTTAAGAACGAGGTATGCCGGGGAGGAGGGTGAGCAGGGTTGGATCTCCACTGGGATGGAGCTCTAGTGAGCAGGTGGGGCCGTGGCAGCCTTGGGTGGCCACACTCTTGTGTTCCATCAGAGCCTCTTCCTGTGGGCTGGACAGTTAGCACCCAGTGAGCTGCTTTCTCTAGCAAATGCCCCCACCCTACCCAGCAGAGAAACGTTTGGATACCCATGAGCCCTGAGTTCGGCCAGGCGTAGCTGTGCTCCCTAGGGCACAGGCTGTTACCTGGAGGCTGGCAGAGGGTGTAGGAGAGTTGTGTGGGGTGGGTGAGGTGGAGGCGGTCTTCCCAGACACTGTCAGTACCACCCACCCCCTGTATGCATAACAAGCTTTTTGCTTTCTTTTCTTGAAGTTGTCAGTTGTCACCCTGGCTCCCAAACTGTCAGGCACAGCGGTAGAGACCAGCATTGAATTTTCTGCCCTGCAGGTCAGGCCCTAGTCCTGGGCAGGAAACCAGTTTAGTGGGTCACAGCAGCATTTGTTATATAAGAAGTTGAGTTGAGTAAAAAAAAATGCAGAGCAAGAATAAGGGTAAGCATAGTTTTGTAAAAAAAGAAAGAAAACTGTTATAAATTTATATCTTCTATCAGTTAAATTATTGCTGCATGTGGTAGGCTGAAAAATGACCTCCCCCTCCCCCCAATTTATCATGTTCTAATCCCTGCAACCTGTGGATATTGCCTTATGTGGACAAAAGAGTTTTTGCAGATGGGATTCCATTAAGGATGCTGAGATGGGGAGATTATCCTGGATTATCTGAATGGGCCCCAAATGCCATCAGTGGGGGTGGGGAGGTGATGCCCAGACCAGCAGAGGCCTGTGTGACCACAGAACATTGGTGTGATGCCACCACAGGTAGAGAAGCACCAGCAGCCTCCAGAGGCTGGGCCAGGTGAGGAGCAGACTCTCCCCAGAGCCTTGGGGATGGCTGGGCCTGGCCCATGCCTTGGCTTTAGCCCAGTGAAGCTGATTTGGACTTTGGGTCCTTGCTGTTCTGCCTGGACTCTCTCCCTGCTCTGGGTCTGGCTAGACCCACCCCTCCTCATGGCTGAGCTCCAACACCCGCTGCAGCCCCCTCCAGGCTAGGCCTATGATGTGCTCCTCTGGACCTCACTGCTGCTGTTTTGCACGTCCTGGGCTCCAGCCAGACCATCACCCCTTATATCACTGGCTTGACTATAATGTGGGGATGACAGTGGTGCCACCTCATTTAGGGCTAGTAATGTGACTTGATATGTGTCAAACACGTGTAAAGCTCAGGATGGTGTCCAGCACTGGTGACCACACTAGCCAGTGTCCTGACTGTACTAGCTGCTGTAGTCGTTGGACTTGGACCATGGGGACCCTGAGGTGCTGGGCATGGCCTCAGAGGGCCAGCCTCTCTCTATACCCCTCCCCTCCTGACATTTAGAGAAAATGCCCTCAGGTGCTGCAGATACCAATGACAGATTCTGCAGGGCCTCGGTATCCACGTGCCATCGCAGCCACTCTGCTTCTAGGCACCCAGCCCTCTAATCCATCAACACCCACAGGCCAGGGCCTTGGAGAATATTCTCCTGAGCTGAGACCATCAGGGCTTCCATTGGGAGTTGCCTTTTGAATAAACCACATGCTTGGGGTGGACCAACAGGCTGGACCTGAGGCTTCTCAGCTCTGGGTGTGGAACCTTAGGATATGTGGAGTGTTGTGCCTCCCAGGGACAATGGCTGCCTCTCTGGCATGTCAGTCTTATGGCAAATTTCACTTCCATGCAGGTGTCTCAGTGTTGACAAGGTTTTTCCCAAGACTGGACAGATGATCTCCAGGTGCCCCCCCAGCCCCCTTGTACAAAATGGCAGGGGGGGCAGGGCAGCTGTCTTTACTGGCTCCCCCAGCCCTGACTCTGAGATCCCTTTGCTCCCACAACTCAGCCAGAGCACCAGTGGGAGAGGCCGCATCTGAAAGACGTCCCTGTGCTCCAGGCCCGCTGCTGAAAGATGTGTCAGTGGGAGGGTTCATGTGTGTGCGAACTTGTGAACACAGTGACAACCACTTGTCTGTGTTGCCTGCCCAATGAGGTGAGGTGTCAAATTTTTAAGAAGTTCTGGGTCCTGGATTTCTCACTGAATCTTAGAAATACTGTCTTTAAACATTAGCCTAACACTAGCCTAGTCCAATCCCACTATCCAATATAGTGGTCATTTCAATGAAAATGAATTAAAACAAAATAAAACCATTTATAATTTCATTCTGTCTCTGCGCCGGCCACACTTAGGTGCTCAGTAGCCATGAGACTGGAGGCCGCTGATGCTGACCCTTCTACAGTCAGGTGCTGGATTCTGTGGTGTCCCCATACAAGGCAGTTGGTGTGAATGACCTATCTCTTAAAATAGCATTTAGAGTGTTTTCCTCTGATTTCAAATGATGTGTGTGGAATATTTGGGAAAATATTAAGAGGCAGCATCCCCCATCTCCCAGCATCCGGGCACACCCAACTGAAGTGGGCCTCAGGGACCTTTGACCGAAGCCTCATCCCTGGTTAGCATGGATGGGCACAGCCTATGGGAGGGCTGGCAGCCCCATTTGGGCACAGGACATAGGTTGGGGGGCAGATGGATGAAGCGTGTGATCCAGGTGCAGCTCCACAGAGTCCCACAGACTGCGCGGCTCATAACCAACATGTGCTTCTCTCAGTTCTGGAGGCTTAAAGTTCAAGATCAGGGTGCTTGCTGGTTAGGTTCGGGTGAGGAGCCTTTTCTGCACTGCAGATAGCCTATTTTTGTATGCTCACATGGTAGGAAAAAGGCTAGTAAACTCTCTGACCTGTCCTCCTAAAGGCACTAATCTCAATCCTGCGGACTCCACCCACAAGACCTACTTATCTCCCAAAGGTCTGGCCTCCAGGTCCCATCACTGGGGATTAGGGCACCAGCATAAGAGTCCCAGATGGGACCTAAACATTCAGTCCATTGCAGTGACCTTGGGCTGGACAAGGACCT
Organism: Galagoides demidoff; assembly: GCA_963574575.1. Lineage (NCBI taxonomy): Eukaryota > Metazoa > Chordata > Mammalia > Primates > Galagidae > Galagoides > Galagoides demidoff. The sequence continues at coordinate 13,803 of CAUYQV010088901.1, forward strand.
TGTCTCCTTCCTGTGTGTTGAGGTTTAAAGCTTTATACGCCAGGGAGCACATCTGCAGCCAGGCTTTGTGTGAGATAGGGCTCTTCAGAGAGAATGACAGGTTATATAGGGAGAAGGGGATATTGGGAAAGAGAGATTGACTGATTTCCTGTGGGAATTGGCTTACATGATGAATTATGGAGGCTGAGAAGTCCCGCGATCCTTTGTCTGCAAGCTGGAGACCCAGGGGAGTCATGGGGAGATTCATTCTGAAGCTGAAGGCCTAAGAGCCTGGGTAGGGGGGTGGGCAGCTAGTGTGAGTCCTGGAGAGAGAGTCTTTGCTCCTTTGCTGGCTGCTCCACCCAGGTCCTGGGGGAGGTGGGTGAGGTCTGCCCACAGTGGGGAGGAGGATGTTATTATAAGTCTACAGATTCTGTTGTTTTTTTTTTTTGAGACAGAGTCTCCCTATGTCACCCTTGGTAGAGTGCTGTGGCATCACAGCTCACAGCAACCTCAAACTCTTGGGCTTAAGTGATTCTCTTGCCTCAGCCTCCCAAGTAGCTGGGACTACAGGCGCCCGCCACAATGCCCAGCTATTTTTGTTGTTGTTGTTGTTGTTGCAGTTTACATTGTGGTTTAGCAGGCCTGGGCTGGGTTCGAACCCTCCAGGCTCGGTGTATGTGGCTGGCACCCTAACACTAAGCTACAGGTGCCGAGCCTAAGTCTACAGATTCTAATGTTAATCTCTCCAGAAATCCCCTCCCAGACACCCAGAGTGGTGTTTTGCTTCCTTCATGTTTGGAAACTCCAGTTTCAGAGGATGACGGATCTGCCTCACAAGAGGAAAATCTTTCCTAGGGGCCTGGGCTCTCAGGGTCCTTGCCTCTCCAAAGGGGCCTTGGAAACTGTCCCACTTCCTGCTGCATTTGGGGCCTGGTTGGGCCCCGCAGTGTTTGTCAATGAGTGAACTGCTACCCACAATTTCTAACCCCTGAATCAAGCCCTTTGGCAGCCACCCCTTGTTCTCAGGGCAGAACCCAGGCCTTTTGATGGGGCCCCTGTCGCCCAGGTCTGGGGGCCTTTCCACACCCCCACACCCTCTCAAGGGCTGCAGCCTCATGCAGCCGAGGGCACCTGCCCTTCCTAGAAGAGCCTCAGTCCCCTTTGTCCGTGTTGTCCCTTTGCCTGGCCTGCCCTTCATGATACTGAGCTGCTCCTTGGCGCCTACATTTCTGCCAGGGTTCCCTCCTCCAGAGTGTCCCCCCTGAGCCTCCAGGGAGCTCCCACCACCCGCTGAGTTACCCTTAGCCAGGCATGGATCACATGTGGTGTTTCCACATTTCCGGCCCCCTCCTGTGCTATCGGAGCTGGCTCCAGCCCTGTCTCTCTGTGCCCCAGATTTCTCACCAGGAAAAGTGATAACGGGTGCAGTGCAGCATGTAGGACTTGCTGAAGGCTCACTGGGTGGCTGCTGTCATTGTCACCATCGCCATCAGTTTCAGCCCTGAGGTAGCTATAGAATAATGAATGGGGAACTATATATAAGCAGAAGGGGGTTTAATTCTGTTTCGGATGCATAATTTTTGCTCCTTTTTGAGCACCATGGTCCCCCAAAGGGCTGTCCAATTACATTGTGCCCTTTCCCAGGGGTGCAGCTGAGGATTCAGCCAGCATGATTAATGCAAGTCACATTGGGTATGCAGGGTGTGGAAAGTTCCTGCAGCTGCCAGCACCTGATTCTCACTCTTTCCTAAGAGCAGATTAGATGAGATGTGCTGTCGCAGGGATGATGTGGCCAGCCCAGGGCTCCTGCCTCGTGTGAAATGAGACTTGTGTTCCAGGATGTCATCCCAAAGGTGCTGAATTGTGGGCTCTTGGCCTGATCACTAAATGACTGATTTACACAGATCATGTGCTCCATTAACCAGAGCAGTGCCCACAGGCTCTCCTGCTGTCACTTGCTGGGTCCGAGGCAGGGTTCAGTGCTTACACAGCTGACAGGTGCAGAGGGCATTTCTGCCTCTAGGGATCTTCAAGCTGAAGCTGTCCCTGTCCTTAGGGGCAAAAAGATCACAGGGGACTCTGAGGGGGGTCACACGGTTAGCCAGACCCAGGCGGACGCCTGGCACTACTGCTCACTGCTGCTCACTGCCTCCGGTAGGTTGCCTGGGCTTCCTGAGCCTTAGTTTTCTCTCTGGCACATTGGGGCTATGTTGCAGGGTAAATAGGTCCCCCAGAATTTATGTCCATCTGGAATCTCAGAATGTGACTTCATTTGGGTCTTTATATATATCATTTAAGGTAGGAGAGAAGATGTAGTCACAGTGGGTTAGGACAGGTCCTAAATCCAATGACTTGGTGTCCTTATAAGAGACAGAAAGGAACATGGAAAAGGAGGAGCCTGTGTGAAGACGAGGCTGAGACTGAAGTGATGCAGCCACAAGCTAAGGGACACCTGGAGCCACCAGGAGCAGGAAGAAGCAGGAAGGATCCTCCCCAAGAGCCATGGAGAGAGCGGCTACACCTGGGCCCCAGAACCTCAAGAGAATCTATGTCTGCATTCAAAGCCCCTGTTTGTGGGACTTGTTAGGATAGCCCCAGAATGGTGGTGCAGGCTGTGACTCCCACCACATGGAGCTGTTGGGGAGTTGTGAGCTTACCTGTGCTGCCCCTGGCACAGTAAATGGTCCCCATGCACCCCCATCTCCCCTTCCCGGACATCTGGGAGACAAGTGCATCTCTGGGGGTCATCTCTGGGAAGGCTTGGCCTGCCCCTCCCGGGCAGAGGATGGCAGCTGCCACATGCCTCTGGAGATAGCCAGCCACAGAGTCTTCCCCCCATTGTCCCCCTGGGGTCCAGGCCTGCAGGTTGAGAGCTGCCAGCCCTTCATGAGCTGGCTGTGCTCATGGGAGAGCCCAGAGGAAAGATAGGTAAGGTCCAGAACTGCCCCTTTGTCCAGACCTTCTGGGAGACTTGTCTTCTAGCTACAAGTCTGGAGTTCTCTGAGTCAGCTTTGAGGGTAATGAGAAGGGAGGCATCTAATTGAGTTCTGCTGTTTGTGGCGGTCGTGAGATCCAGCACCATGGGTACCAGCTGGGTGTAGGGTTCAGGTACCTTCTATGTGGACAGCCCCATTGGGTGAGGAGGGTGACCTCACTTTGCAAAGTATAAGTTGAGGCTCAGAGAAGGGAAGGGTCTGGTCTAGTGTCACACAATGAGGGGCACTAGAGCTATGGCTGGGCCCCAGGCCCTCTCCCTGTGGTGTCTGAGCCCCATCTCTGGCCCACGGCCTCCCCATGCCTGGCCCTGCCACCTTTCTGCTTTTCTTTTTTCACTTAGGGCAGTGGCTCTCAACCAGGGGTAATCGTACTCCCCAGGGGACATCTGACAAGGTCCAGGGGCATTTTGATGGTGACAACTGGAGGGATATGCCTCTGGCCTCTGGTGGAAAGGCATTGGCGACACTGCCAAGCACCCACAGTGGAGCACTGTCCAGCCCAGCGCCAGTAGCAGCCATGTAAGAGAACCTGTTTTAAGCTCATCACAGAGATGTCACCACCTGAGACAGGGCCCACCAAGCTCCTTAAATAAAAAATAGTATCTTCTAACAGCTCAAATCCAACCTGTTAGCAAGGCGATGTGTGGGGCAAGGGTAACCAGGAAGGTGGGTACTGGGGAGAGAGGAGAGCAGGAGCAAGGAAGCAGGATGAAGTGGGGGGTGAAGAGAGCAAGCCTGGCCCTCAGAGGCAGAGTGGTGGGTGCACAGAGGAGCCTGAGGGTGAGGCTTCCAGGTCCTGCCTCCACCGTGAAATGCTCCCCTCTGTGTGGGCGCAGGGCCCCAGGTGCAGCAGGTGCTCATCTCTGGGTGGTGGCTGGAGCCTTCCCTCCTGGTGCCACCCTTCTGGCCTGGATGGTCTGTCCAGCACTCAAGACAATGAGTGTCTGTATCTCACCCACCAGCATCTCCACTCCAGGTGGCTCCAGGAAGCTTCACTGAAGGGAGCGGCTCCAGGCTGGGGCAGCCACAGTGGCCTTGAAGCCAAAGCAATGAAGCTTCAAGTCCCAACTCTGACCTGACCTCACTGTGAGACCAGCTCAAGACAGTGCAGCTCTATGGGGCCCCGTCTGTGAAAGGGGGTGACTGTGCTTCTTCCCTGCTAGGGCATTGTGAGTAAAAATAACAGATGCTCAGTGCATGTTCCCAGAGAGCAAATATTTGAGGCCATCCCAAAGCTACCACACTCCCCAGAGCAGCGTGCTCACTCCTGGCCTCAGCTGGCATGGAGCCAGCTATCTCCCCGGTCTGGGCCATGTGCTGGATTCTTCCAAAGACACTAGGGAATTCCCAGAGCTGAGGAATGGTGATGATGTCCATTTCCCAAGTGGAATTTCCATGCTGGAGGTCGGGCGGGTCTCCTCGGCTCAGCCAAGTACGTGATGTCCTCTCTTGCCCCTGTGCTTTCGCCAGTCACAGACCGTCATGCTGATGGCACAGAGCTGACAATAACAATGTGAGAAACAGGCCCTCAAGTTCAGTTCTCAAACAGACCTGGTGAAATCGGCACTGCTGTTCCCAGTCCACAACTCATGGATTCATGTGATAAAAATATCAATAAGGCAGATATGATTCTATTTGCATAAAATTATTTATGTAAAATGATAGAGCTAAAACTAAAAAAATGTCTAAAACTCTTAGAAGAAAACATGGAAGTAAATCTTCATGATCTTGGATCAGGGAGCAGTTTCTTCTCAATGAATGTGAGCAACACAACACAGATCACTCGGATGCCATCAGATGGAAAACGCTCATGCTGCAGAGACATTGTGAAGAAAGTGAAAACAGCCCACAGAACAGGAGACAATACGTGCAAATTATATATCTGGTAAGGGACTTGTATCTAGAATATAGATAAACAGCTTTTATAACTTGATCATGTAAAAACAGCAAACTAGTCACTGGTTTCAAAGAGTCAGAGGCCAGAATGAAATTTGGAAGTGCCCAGGGCTAGCAGTGAGGACCTGGAGAAATGAGAGCCCTGGTGGGAACAGCCACTGTGGCAGATGGTCTAGCAGCTCCTTCAAATGTTAAGCTCTGAGTGACCACATAACCCAGCACGTCCACTCCTAAGGGCTTGCCCAAAAGAAGAGAAAACACATGTTCACACAAAAACTTATACAAGGATGTTCATAGCAGTATTATTCATATTAACCAAAAATCAGAAACAACCCCAAAGTTCATCAACTGATGAATGGTAAACACAACATGGTCCATCTATTTAATGGAGTATTATTCAGTTACAGAAGGGACCGGAGCACCGAGACTGCTGCCCACAGATGCTCCCGAGATGCTGGGCTAAGTGAAGGGGGCCAAAGAGCAGGTGGTGTGTGAGTCCATTTGTGTTAGATGTCCAGAGCGGGCAAGTCTAGAGAGGCAGGTGAGTGGTTACCAGGGCTGGAGGAGGGGAAGGGGCGGAGGGTAATGGCTACAGGGTTTCTTTTTGAAGTGATGAGATTTTTCTAAGATTGATTATGGTGAACGACACCCAACTCTGTGAATAAGCTAAAAACTATTGAATCATACATTTTACTTATTTTTATTTTTTGAGACAGAGTCTTACTCTACCACCCTGGGTACAGTGCCATGGCATCAGCCTAGCTCATAGTGCCGTCAAACTTCTGGGCTCAAGCAATCCTCTTGCCTCAGCCTCCTGAGTAGCTGGGACTACAGGCGCCTGCGACAATACCCTGCTCATTTTTCTATTTTCAGTAGAGACAGAGTCTTGCTATTGCTCAGGCTGGCCTTGAACTCCTGAACTCGAGTTATCATCCCACTTTGGCCTCTCAGAGTGCTAGAATTACAGGATTACAATTTATACCCAGCCCAAATTGTACATTTAAAATACGTGATTGTATGGTGTGCAAGTTGTGTCTCAACAAAGCTGGTATTTTAAAATGTGTACCCTGAGCACTTGTGCAGAGCTGGGTAGGTTTGTAGCGGTGCTTAGAATATTGTTTTTGAAGGGACTGTTTGGGGTCACCCTAGTCAGGCATAGGCTCTGACTTATGAACAGATGTATCAGATCATATATTATATTCCAGGGGTGTGTGTGTTAACTTTCATGCTTGTGGCATACATAAATGTGTGGTAGAATGACCATAGATGGTAAGTGGCTACCTTGGAGTAAGCATAGGAGGTGATCTTTACTTTCTCCAACTTCTATATACTGTTGGGTTCCTCATTTTTTTTTTCTTTTGAGATAGAGTTTCCCCCACACTCTGGGTAGAGTGCTGTAGCATCATCATAGCTCACAGCAACCTCAAATTCCTGGGGTCAAGTGATCCTCTTGCCTCAGCCTCCCAAGTAATTGGGACTACAGGCACCTGCCACCATGCCCAGCTGTTTTTAGAGATGGGGTCTCGCTCTTGCTCAGGCTGGTCTTGAACTCCTGAGCTCAGGCAACCCACCCTCCTCAGCCTCCCTGAGTGCTGGGATTACAGGCATGAGCCATCGTGCCTGGCCTACTGTTTGGGTTCCTAACCATGAGTGTGAAATACCTGGCATAATCAAAGAGAGCCAATTTTTGACATCAAACTCAGAGCAAGGTGTTTCCAGAGGCCGGCAGTGGTTTCAGGTGGGGCTCCCACCCAGTGGCTATCTCCTCTGGGGGAGCTGGGACTGTGTCACTGCAGACAGGTGTAAGTGAGCCCTGCCTGCCCACATTTAGCTCCATTTTTAGGCTTTGGTTTGTGAGCTGGGCCCTGTGGGTACAGATAAAACGCCCCAGAAACTCAGGGCTTTGCAGGTGGTGCGCACTGCTGTCATGTAGGTGGCAGACGGATGCAGAGGACCATGGCCTTGCTGTCCACCTGCTGGTTCAGCTCCCCTGGGCTCCAGGCCAACTGGTTGAATGCTCAGTTTTAATTAGACACTCCGGAAATGCTTGCCCTAACACCAGCCTCCCTGGGACCAGTGGATTAGGAGGCAACTATGAGAAGGGCCAGGAAGCTTGAGGAGGCGGAGGCCAAACAGCCAGAAAGCCAGCTCCTTACACAGAGCGTGGCAGGCTGCATGATTTTGCCGAGTTACTGAGCGTCTCTGAGCCTTGGACGCCTCACCTACAGAGTAGGCACAAGCTGGTGACCTGACTGGACTCCCAGTCTCTTCGTGTGTCACATGCCCTGCTGGCCTTAATCGCTTTGTAGCTCAGAAAATGAGAAATCTTTGAACAGAAAGCTCATGCAACTTTCCCCTGGGTTGAGAAATTCTAAGGGGGTGAATGTCCTTGATGCCCAGAGAAGTGGCCTGAGTCCTGTGCCTCTGCTGGAAGCCGGGCAGGACAGGTCATAGGGGCACAGTGAGCTCTTGCAGCCTTTCTGCTCACAGAGAGGCAGGCTTGGGTTCAGAAATGGAGGGCGCCAGCCATACACAGCATGCTGTGGCCACATTGTGGAAAGAGAAGGGTAGATGCTGGGGACGGAGTGAGGGCTGGGCCCAGGGCATTCATGCACAGCCCTATCCCTAGTCTAGCCGTGCCCTGCTCCCAGTGCCATGGCCCAGGCACCTGCAGTTGAGGATTCTGTGACAAGGGCCCCTTAACAACAGATCACTAGAAGGCAGGGTCTTCATATTCACATTTTGTAGAGAAAATCTTATTTGAAGGGCTTGGCTTCCCTGCTGCTCTGGATAGAGGAGTAGTGTGTCCTAGAGCCTTAAGGAGACAGTTTGGATGGATATGACATTAAAATCGGGGTGGAGCAGCATTTCACTGTGGGTTTTGCAGGTTCGGCCACTTAGCCATTTAATGACTTGAGGGATCAGCATCTGTGTGTTCCCTTCAAAGGCCTGGGGGGACTGGAGTGCAGGGGCACTAAGCCAGGCATAAGCAGGGATAAGACCCCAATTGAGGGCTGAAGCCACCATAAAGAAGGCCCTGAGGACCTAGATTAGGATTAAGGCCATCCAGACCAGGGCACTGTTCTTCCAGGGCTGGGAGATGTGTCTGTAAAAACAGTGGCAGGTGGGAAGGAGGTTTCTGGAGCAGGAATGCCAGGGGAGGGGAGCACAGCCCTGGGGAAAGGTGCCATGTGCCACTCAGATACAAGACAGACTTGCCTCCACCTTGCTCCCCTATCCTGCTCCTGTCCCCTTGCCCACCTGATGTGGTATGGTGTGAAGAGCCAGGGCCTGAGAGACCTGGGCCCAGTCCTGGCCCAGGAAGTCACTTTCCTTCTTTAAACATCTATTTGGCCATCTGTAAATGGTCAAGGGAGGATAGTTCCTAATTGTACAGAATGAAAAGAATAACCAGACTACAGTGACGGGTACGATGTGGATTCTTGACAGAAGATGGTGTGACAGGCTGAATGTTAGTCTTCCCCAGATTCCTGTACTGAAGCCCTGACCTGCAATGTGACAGTATTTCATGGTAGGGCCTTTGGGACGGGACCAGGTTTAGATGAGGTTGTGAGGGTGGGGTTGTCATGGTGGATTAGTGCCCAGAGCTCGGTCTCTGCCTTGAGCAGAAACAGTGAGAGGGCGGCTGACTGCAGGCCAGGAGGAGAGCCCTCACCAGAACCTGTCTGTGGCCCAAGAAGACTGAGACAGAGGTGTCCCCCTGGGAAGGGGACAGGGGACCTCTCAGCCCCTCTGTGGCCATCCTTGCTGGATTCAAAGCCAAGGGCTTTATAGGGCCATTTGGACATGGTGATGGTGCAGGCAGAGTGGGGCACACCCCATCTAGGGTGTCATCTTCAGGTCAAGGCTGTGGCCCCACCTTTAGAGGCCTGAGCAGGAGCTGGGGAAGCTGGGGAATGGCCAGTGTGTGCTGGGGGGCATATTGGCAGGTCCCCCATCCCCCAGGCCCCACATTGAGGATGTGTCCTGCAGCAGGTGGTTTTCAGAGTGGGGGATTCTCTCAGACCCTCTGAGAAGAAAGTGAGAGCTGGTCTTGGGATCCTGGCAGGTCTTGGATCAGTTTCCAGCTGTGCAGTTTTGCCTGTTTGCAGCTCTGGGACCTGGGTCACAGATAGAGTGCTGGGTACAGTCCCTGGCATCTGACCGGGCACAGGAACTGAAAGATGGTGTTGTTATTCAGATTATTAATCATCATCCCTCCCCTGCCGGCTGTACAGTGCTCTGCAGTCACCAGACATGTTTCCTGTTCCCATTAGATTTAAGAAACATTTATTGGGCATCTGCTATCCGTTGAAGATCTAGAGGTCATTTATTGGTCCTGTATGGCCACTCTGGCTTTAGACAATGTGACATTAGGGGACATGCACTGGACTTGCTGCATGACATAAACCAGGCCACCCTGTCTGGCTATTGGTGTTTTCCTGTGTGTATGGGACAGGAGGGGTCCAGCCCACATGCCTGCTGAGCCCTGACCTTCTGGAATGCCACCCATAACATCCTCAGATGCCCCTTGGTCCAGAAGGGCCACACTCTTCCAGCGATGAAATGATACTCTCCCGGATGTGGTTGGCGGGGCCCCTGGACTAGCTACTTGAGGCTTGAAGAGTCCTGGGAATGTCAGAAGCTGACTGATGTCTGTGGGGAGCACAGCAGGCTGATTATCTGGGGCAGTTGCCAGCCTGTTTCTTCCAGGTTCTGCCCCCCAGAAGGACACCCTCACCCCCATACACAACTTACCTCCAGTCCCACGTGGGCATTGCTGTCCTCAGAAGGCATCATTATCACACTCTGCAGCTGGAAAGCAGCAGAGCAACACCAAAAAAGCAATGAGCAAGAGAGTTCCAGCTGGGCTCTGAGACCAGCTCTGGCTCTTCTCACCTAAAAGATGTTGTGCAGATAGGCCTCAACTTACGATAGTTCAACTTACAGTGTTTTGACTTTTCATAGTGTGAAAGCAAAATACATTCAGTAGAAACTACACTTCAAAAATTTTGAATTTTGCTTTTTTCTTGTTTTTATTAAATCATAACTGTGTACATTGATACATTTATGGGGTTCAGTATACTAATTTGATATACAATGTGAAATGCTTACATTGAACTAACACATCCATCACAATTATACTCTTAATAGTTTTGAAATGTACCAGTGTATCATACACATTAGGTGAGGTCCCCCCAAATACTCATCCTCCCCCTGCCTTCCCATTCCCCTCCCCTCTCTTTCCTCTCCCCTTCTACTTTCTGGACTATAGTTACGTTTTGCCATTTGTATGAGTGTGTAGGTGATTATATATTGATTTCATAGTAGTATTGAGTACATTGGATAGTTTTTTTCCATTCTTGAGATACTTTACTAGGAAGAATATGTTCCAGCTCCATCCAGGTAAACATAAAAGATGTGAAGTCTCCATCTTTTTATGGCTGCACAGTATTCCCTGGTGTACATATACCACAATTTGTTAATCCAGTCCTGGGTCGAGGGGCCCTTGAGCTATATCCATGTCTTGGCAATTATGAATTGGGCTGCAAAAAACTTTCTTTTTTTGAGACGGAGCCTCAAGCTATCCCCCTGGGTAGAGTGCCATGGCATCACAGCTCATAGCAACCTCCAACTCCTGGGCTCAAGCGAGTCTCCTGCCTCCGCCTCCCAAGTAGCTGGGACCACAGGTGCCTGCCACAGTGCCCGGCCAT
>CAUYQV010088902.1:0-30168 GCA_963574575.1 Galagoides demidoff
TTTTTATATCCCTAATATTCTTCTCTGTCTGGATTTCTCTGAGTAGGACTTTCAGCACTATGTTGAAGAGAAGTGATGATGGTGGGCACCTTGTCTTGCTCCAGTTCTTAGGGACAATCCTTTCAACTTTTTCCCATTGACTATGATATTGGCTGTGGGTTTGTCATATGTAGCTTCAGTAATTTTGATATATGATCCTTCTATAACTATTTTGTTGACAGTTTTTATCTGGGTACTGGATTAGCTTAAGTGCTCTTTCCGCATCTATTGAGATAATCATATCATTTTTGGTTTTGCTTCTGTTTATACAGTGCATCACATTTATTTATTTATGTATGTTGCATCTTTGGGATAAGCTCACTTGGTCATGATGGATTATCTTTTTGATGTACAGTTGAATTTAATTTTCTCATATTTCATTTATTTATTTATTTTGAACAATAAGATTAATATGAAGGTACATACAATTAGGTTATATTATTTGTAATTTAAGGTAAAGTCTAGTTTTCACCTTTATCCGGGAAGTGTGCCACTTACCCACACATTATGTCCATTAGGTGAGAACTTAACCAACCTCCTATCCTTTTCCCTCTTCTTGAATTTAACAGAATTTTACTCTCATATGTGCACATTGTTATTAATCTATAAGTTTCAACTTAGTATTGAGTGTAAGGGAAGTTTGATTTTTCATTATTATGATAGTTTATTTAGGAGAGAGCTCTCTAAATCCATCTAAGTTATGCAAAAAGATACAAAGCCTCTATCTTTTTATGGCTGAATAGTATTCCATTATACACATATATCACAATATATTAATCTATTCACATGTTGAAGGGCACTTGGATTGTTTCCACATCTTTACAAATGTAAATTGGGTTGCTATAAACAGTTGTGTCTGAACATTGTTATGATAAAATGACTTTTGTTAATCTAGGGTAGATACCAAGTAATGGGATTGCAGGATCAAGTGGAAGGTCTACTTTTAGTTATTTGAGGCCTCTCATGTAAGAATACTACACCTACATTTTTGGTTTCTATTTGCTTGGTATATTTTTTCCCATCCCTTCATCTTGACTCTGTATGAGTCCTGCTGGTTTAGACGTGTTTCCTGGGGATACCAGATACTTGGGTTGTGCTTTTCATCCATTCATCCAACTTATTTCTCTTGAGTGGAGAATTCAAATCATTCACATAGATTAGAAGAATTAATATATGGAATGTTGGGTAGTACCATATTGCTTTGGTTTACCCCTTATTCTATTGTTTTATATGAGTTCTGAGATTTAACTTTTGGGTAGGTTTATAATGATGTGTGTCTGTTATGCTGATTCATTCATACTGTAGTTCTAAGTACCTCCTGCAAGGAAGGTGTATTCTTGAAAAATTCAGGGTTTACTTGCCTGAAAATGTCTTTATTTCTCCTTTATATATAAAACATAAGTTTTGCAGAATATAAAATTTTAGGCTGGACATTTTACTATTCAAGAAAACTGAAGATGGGACCCTAATACCTTTTGTGTTGAGAAATACAAGTTAGTCTGATGGATTTTTCTTTTCACTTGATGTTTTTGCCTTGTGGCTCACATGAGTTTTTTCCTTTTTGTGGATTTCAATCAGGACAATAATTATGTATCTTGGCAATTGCCTCTTTGCAAGAAATCTCTTAAGTGTTCTTTCAGCTTCTTACACCTAGATATCTAAATTTCTAGCAAGACCAGGAAAAATTTTTTCTCAGTTATTCCCTCAAATAGGTTTTCCAACCCTTACTCATTTTTTTCTTCATCTTCAGGGCTGCCTATGATTCTTATATTTGACATAACCCCATTTTTCTTTCTTCTTGAAGATTTTTTTGTTCATTTCTCTTAATTCTTTTTTCTTTATTTTGACTGACTGACTTAATTTGAAAGAGTTTTTTCCAGCTCTGAGATTCTTTCTTTTGTCTTGTCTAGTCTATTTTTAAAACTTCCACTGTGTTATCTATTTCCTTAAATTAATTTTCATTTACAAAGTTCTATGTGTTTTTTTAATATGTTGATTTCTTATTTAATTTTTTTTCATTTATTTTGTGAATTGTTTTTCTACTTTCTTTCCATTTGTTTTTCATTTTTTTTCTGAGATTTCCATGAGCTTCTTAACAATTGATATTTATAATTCTTTATCTGTCATTTTAATGTTTTTGTTCTGGTTGTTATCCATTTCTAGAGAACTGCTGTTACCTTACATTTTAGGAGTATCCTTTTGCTCTGATTTTTTTTTTTAACTTCCAGAATTCTTATACTAATGCCTGCTCACCTGGAGCAGCTCTTGCTTCTTATTTTTCTTCTTTTTTCTTTCAATGGGGCCATTTTTCTCCCTTACCTGTTAGAGTGTTTCTATATCTTGGGTTGGGTATTAATCTTTAATTTGCTTGTGGGTGTCTTAATGGTGGTATAGGTTCTGCATAGATGCCATGGTCATAGGTATCTTTAGTGTGCTGGTTTTCTTAGTTGCTAGTTGTTTGCAGGTTATAGCAGTGGTGAGGCATAGGTATAGGCAGTTTCCCTGTCTCTCATTGATGAGGGAAGATGGAGGTCTGTGAAATCCTTTCTCTTTGTCCATCCCTGTGGTCTTCTTAACAGCATGAATTCTTTTGGCACACTCAGTTTAATTTATGGGACTGTAGGTATTACTTATGGGTATGAACCAACCACATCCTGTATTATTATGTCAGTCAATGTTGTAAAGGGCTGTGCATATTATCTTCCCTGTCAGTAGGTGGCACTTGCCAGAAGGAACAAGCTGCAGTGTTCTTTTGGGGAGCTGTAGCTGGGTCTAGACTCTCATGGGAAGCACTTCAATTCTCTGGGTGGTAGATGGGGCCCTAGCACTTCCAGATGAGCTCTTATTCTCTATGAAAGCAGAGGTGCGTGGGGGGAATCTTGGTGGGGCTGGGCTGGGTAAGCTTGGCCTTAGGCTCCACAAAAGCTGGTAAAGGTGGCTGTCTTGGCATAGGTCAAGGGTCCTCTCCCAGGCTTCTAGAGAATGTCACCAGGAAGAGGCTGAAGCATCCCACCCAGTAAGAGAGTCCACTTGTGCAGAAGGATCATCTGAGACTATAAATCTGAGTGTCAAGAGTGGGTTTTTCTTTACTCCCCACTCCCTGCTCTGTGGTCTCCTTCTGGAGAGACCACATGCAGGAGCTCAAACTAGTTCAGCTCCCTCATGATGGTGGTGAGGATTGGGAGCTTTCCTATCCATGATTCTGTTCTGGGCTGACACTGTGTTCTTCCTGTGAGGGCAGGGTGCTGTATGCATGTGTTTGCTGCAACCGGGACCCACTCTCCACTGTGTTTCAAGTTCTGCTTATCGGGTCTCCCTCATCTTCTACGATTAGTTCACAAATCTCTCTCAATGCCCCCAAGTAACACAATCAATTCCTAGGGCCACAGGATCCAGCCTATAGCTTTGTTTCCAGGTTCCTAAAGATCAATCCCTGACTGTGCCAGGGAGAGGTGTGCTGGTTCTGAGTTTCCTAAAGGGTTGATATCTATCCACTGCTCTGATGGTACATCCAGGAAAGCAGCACCAGGGAGGTCCAGTGAACAAGGAGTTCACAGTCCAAGCATCCCTTAGTCTGCTGCAGGTTATTAAAAGGAAAGTTTGACTCCCATATTCTGTAGAAGCCTCAGTGTGGTATATATACTAATAGAAGGGAAATAGTCACTTCTGATAGCCAGACTCAATCTCTTCTTTTGGCAAACATGGGTGGGTTTGGGTAGGGGAGGAAAAACATTTGAATGGAGGAAGCTAGAACTCTAGTAATCTCTGTTCCTCTTTCCAAAGGGCAGCCCTTCTGGAATGTGTAGGGTCTGGAGTCACACAGATCCTCTGGGACTCTCTGACCCCATGTGGCTCCCACAGACTGGGCCAGAGCTGGTAAATGTTTTTGTGGGAATAAGTGAGATGAAAACTGAAAGATTGAAGCTCCCAGGGGATGACAAAGGTGTTCAGTGAGTGAAGAAGCAATATGGTGCCTACTGTCTTGCTCTGGGTCTGTGGTGATGGGATGTGACCCATGGGGGGGGGGGTTATGCTAGGCTTGTGCTTTGTCCTCAAGAAGCTCCTAGTTCTCTGGTGGCAGCAGCTTTGGGGCTCATGAAAGTAGAAAAGCTCTCCAGCAGCTTAGGAACCTGATGACTGCTAGAGATGTGAGGCAGTGAACAAAGAAACCACCTAACCTACCCTTTTCAATGGACTCCAAGCCTCTTAGGGGTTAGTCTTACTTATTGTACTCTTCAACTTCTGCCTGTGGAATTTCTGATAGGCTCTGGTATTTTTCCCTTAAAATTATACCCTATCTATATTTTTCTGTTTTTCTTTTTCATTTAAAATTTTTCCTTCTTTCTGAAATGACCTGGTAGCTGAGGTCTCTGGTCAGACCTCCTAGCTCCCCTTGTGCCCTGCCTTTTTTTTTTTTTTTTTTTTTGCAGTTTTTGGCCATGGCTGGGTTTGAACCCACCACCTCTGGCATATCGGCCAGTGCCCTACTCCTTTGAGCCACAGTGCCACTCTGCCCTGCCTTTTTTTTGGTCAGTACCATTAAAAGTGAAATTGATTGTGATGAAGTTTCCTAAATTTAATTCCATGGCTATTTGGTGTCTATATTAAGGCTAACGTTAGTCTGTGTGTGGCCTAGGAATGACTGGAATGTGGCTTCGTCTTTGTCTCCTATGAGCGACTTTCTCTTTCTATTTATTTCTCTTCAATAATCCTGATGTTCTCATGCTGTTCTCAATATGTCCAAACCCCCTACTTTGGTGAGCTACTCATCTCTAAAGCCCTAATTTGCTTTTTATCCTCTTTTGTATCTGATTTTTAATTCAAGCAGGCTGCATTCTCTTAAGGACAAATTTTAATTTTTACCAAGGTGTCATGGGTCAACAACTAACATGCCCCATTTCAAGACAACTTTCTCATCTTGGCATTGCCCCTCAGTGACAAGTTTAAATATTTAAGAGAAGGATGGAGGAAGATGTAGGACAGATGCTTTATAGGAACCATGAATTTATTTTTCAAATACATTGCAATTAGGCATCAAATATTTAGCATTACCAAAAGAAGAATGTAGAATCAAAGAACCCAGGCTCTTACCTGCAATGCAGTAAGCTAACACCAGAAAAGGAAATAGATTTTATGTGGATCAGAGACCCAGAGATGGAAATATTAGTCAAGTTGAAGAATTTTCTAGCTCACTGAAAATAATCACCAAAATCTTCATATCTTCATGATATATATGTGTATCTGTAATTAACTACATATGTGTGTGTTTGTATATATATAATATAACATGTGTGTGTGTGTGTGTATAGATACACATACACATCTAGTTAATTACTCCCAAAGAAAAAAATATGCAAGAGATTGCCCTTGAAATCTCTGTGGGAATGTGTTCAAACCACAAAAGCAGGGAAGTACATCCCTAAACCTTTGACCATTGGATGAATATCTTCTTAACTCTGGGAAATAATTATCTTTTCATTCAGTCAAATGCCTTGCAGACATCTTTCAGTTCTTATTAAAACCAAGTTAAAAGAAATACACACATATTACGCAAATTAAGGGGGAAAGCTTGGAGGTATTCATTCTGTATTAGAATATCATTGTCACACTTTGTAAGTATCAAGAACAGTTTATCTTCATGATACTTTCAGAATTGTCCACACTCCTCAGGCAATGACATTTTAAAGAGGATTTGGCTGAGAATAAAAGGCTTTTGATGAAAGAAATTAATTTATGTCAGGACTGCACCATTCCAAAAAGTAGCCATCGTTACTAAGTTCTATCATTGACATTACCCTGGCTGAAGTAGAAACTTGTCCTTGAGCCCTTTGTCTCCTAGCATTCTAGGCTAACATAAAAGTGATAGAACTTTTTGTTGATTAGAAAATTCTTGATGTATTCACTATGCATTAACAATGAATTACATTGGTTTTTAAAAAAATAAAGCAAAAACTATTTGAGATGAGAAAAACATTGGTTATCACCTGGTCTAAAACCTTAGTTTACAAATTGTAACCAGGAGAGATGAAAGACTTACTTTCTGACACATAGCTTGCAATAGCGCCATGATTGACATTCCCAGGCCACTCTTTCTTCTATCCATGGTCCTAAAATCTTTGGGCTTGATTTATCTTTTCGTATTGCCACGTTGTATTACAGCAAAAGGAATGTAGATAATTTAAGATATAAAAGGGTTATTGAGGAAATAATATTATTACTGTCAGAATAAAGATCAGATAAAAATAAATTTATGGTCAAGAATAATCTTCCCCAGATTTATTTTAATGTTTTACCAGTTATTGCTTTTTAAGTTGCAAGAAAACTGAGAAATTTTACTAAGTCTAAATAAAACTAAGTCATTTTACTTAGAAGTTGAGGATCTATATTTTTAAATGTTCATCTCAACTTCATGTCTGTAATAAACAATAATCTATTTTGCTCACAATCTACTGTTTGTTCATGGCTCAGCATGGCTGTTTGTTCATTGCTGTTTATGGTTGTATCTATATTTTGTATCTCTATTTATCTCTAGAACTCTCTTGTAGACAGTGAAATAGGTAGATAGATTAGATAAATAAATATGTTAATAGATAGTAGATGGCTAGAAATTTGTAGAAAGATAAAATATTTATTTTTGTGAATAATTTTTACAAAAATATGCATAGTCTTTATAATGAGAATTTAATAATTAGACGATAAGTTTCACTATTTTACAACAATGACTATAATTACTTGGTAATTATGGTTGTCTCCAGAAGGTCGTAGAAAGTAACAATCTCTGTGATTAGGAATGGCTAAACTCCTATAGGTCTATGAGGCTATTTTTAACAAATCATCTAAAGACAATAATTTTGGACAGTAAAATGAGGCACAGACTACCTATGCATGACAGATGAACTAATTATGGTCACATCAAGGTTTTATTTACTCATATCTTTCAATGACTGTAAGAAGTTGGACAACAAAGTCTTAACAAACTCAGAATTAATTTATAAATTTTCACCAAATAGATTGTACTGTTCACTGACAAATATAAAATGCAATCCCTTCTTACCTACATTACAAGCTTCTTGAAGTTATGGCTGATTCTTTCAGTGCATCTGAATAGTCATTTATTTGACAAATATTTGTTGAGTGTTTAGGTTGTTCTAGGTACTATGTTTATAGTCCTAGGGATAAAGTGGGGAAAAAAACAGCAAAATCACTGCCCTGAAGGATACAACATTATACTTCTTACATTTTATATCCAATAATCTTCTGAACTGATCAGTTAATAAAATAATTTTAGATTAATGATTAATATGTACAAATTATTAATGATAAAATAGGTTTGAAAAAGACCACCCAACATAGGAAGGCATTTCTGAGAAGTTGACATTTGAGCTGAGACCTGAATTGCAAGAAGTATCCTAACAGTGTTGCAAATCTTTTGGTGAATACAACTATTAAAACATCATTTGGAATTATGTGATTATTTTTATCATATATAGTCCTTAGATCTCTTTAGCCACAGGGACATTTAAAGGATATATAAATAAGCCACTAATTTTCAGATTGCAAAATTAAATGTTTTTCATATCCTGTCTTTCCAGATGGCAAATTATTCTCAAATTAAGAAATGACATCAGGGAAAAGATAAAATACAGATTTTATCTTTGTTAATATCTCTGAAATACTTAATATATTTAATGAAAGACTATTTCAAGAAGACAAAACATTCTTAAGAATATGTCTAATAGATTATTTCCATTAGGGTTTCTATGAAGCTTAAGGTCATTGTCCCACAGTGGTCACATGGGGATTCAAAGGCAGAGATATATTTATCTAGAAGACATGTGTGGATATTATTTTACCTAAAGGACTAGATTATAAATGGAATCACAAGGAGTCTACCAACTTTTAAAAGTAATTATATTAATTTTTACTGAATGAAAAAGATAACAGTATAAAATTAAAAGATGCCTCTTTATACCCTAAGTCATTTAGACAGGAAGCAGGCTGAGAAAACAATTCAGTTACAGGGTTATTTGTTAAGGAAAAGAAAGGATGCCACAAGGGTTGGTACCACAAGCTTTGAGGGTGGAGCAAGGAGATATCACAAACAACTCCAATATAGTGATAGTGAGACCATGAAATCAAGGAACTGCAATATGTGCCTAACCAGATTTCAGAATTAACATGTAAAAGTGACTTCTGTGCCTTTCCCTCTTTCTTTTCCTTTTTGAATAACATCTATAATGTTTATCCTTTGCGTCTCCCAACACTATACCAACTAAGAAATCCGTATGTGGGAAGACATCTTGTCTTTTTAGATAAATAACACTCTCTCCTTTTACATACACATGGCACATGCATACAGTGTTGGCATAGAAATTATCAAAAGGATAAATACTATTTTCTGTACATAATTTATAATAAACATGTATGACATAAAAATCTAACAATATAAAAGAAAAATAGGTGGGGTATGGTGGTTCAAGCCAGTATCCTAGCACATTGGAACACTGAGGCAGAATAATTACTTGAGGCCATGAATTCAAGACCAGCCTAAGGAAAAGTGAGACCTCATCTGTACCAAAAATAGGATAATTAGCAGAATGTGGTGTTGTGCACCCGTAATTCCAGCTACTTGGGAGGCTGATACAGGAGGATCGCTCAAGCCCAGAAGCATGAAGTTGCAGTGAGCTATGATAACTCCACTGAACTAGGTACAGGTGGATGGCAGAGTAGGACCTTGTTTCAAAAAAAAAAAAAAAAAAAGAAAGAAAGAAAGAAAGAATGAAAAAGAAAAAAATATCATTGCTGATATAAAAC
This sequence comes from Galagoides demidoff, assembly GCA_963574575.1. NCBI lineage: Eukaryota > Metazoa > Chordata > Mammalia > Primates > Galagidae > Galagoides > Galagoides demidoff. The sequence goes on from CAUYQV010088902.1 coordinate 8,854, forward strand.
ACTATAAATAATTAATTATTGAACATTGAATCCAGGAGATCACATATCTCTCAATAAGTAGGAATGACCTAATTCCTACAAAGTTCTCTTGAGCTGTTTCCAATAAATATTTCACAGAAAATAGTCTTTGTAGTAAATTCAGCAATTCTCTTCACTTATATACACACATACTCCTCAACAACTCCAAGAGCACTGACTTTTAACTTCTCTAAACAGACTTACTATACAGAATTTGTCTTATACAGTTATGCAAAATAGTATGTAGCATTGACTGCTAAATATGAAATAGTCTTATCTTTTCAACACCATTAAAAGCTCTTTTAAGGCAGGGAGAATGCTGGGATAAAGTGATGAACAAGACGGCTGAAGTCCCTGCTCTGATGCGGCTTGCATTCAGCTGAGAAAACATAGATGACAAACATGCAAATTCAAACATTAATAAGTTCAAAAAAATAAACAGATAAAAAATGAAATAAGAAGGAAAGTTCCCCTACCTTTCCACTCAATCTAAGTCTACATAAAGGGTAAAGGTCTAGATTTTGTAACATTTGTTCTTTTCTTTAAATATCTACTATAGTAGTTACGAAAGAGGAAGTAAAATGATGAAATAGTCAAAAAAATGCACACAGCTACAAGAATAGTAAGTTCTCATGGTCTCAGGCCATATGTTTTCTGTATGTTATTTGCCTAATACAGAACTCAATTTTAATCTCAAATCTATTTTCTTGTGGAAAGTTTCATTTCTTCCAGAGAAAGGCATACAGGTTACTTCCTAGAATGAAAGAAGTGCATATGACATGGATATACTATAACAAAAGAATCACAAACCACAGTTTCGCTCAAACCAAGAGACAACACTCTTGATCAGAACTAGCTAAAGCTAATCATAGGTAGTCTGAGATAGACTATGGGGGAGGAGGTTCTCCTTTACAAATTTCTGATTAGGGTTTTCACACACAATCCAAAACTCTTCCATCAAACTGGTTAACAAAACAAACAAACAAACAAAAAAACCAAATTTCTGATTAGAATGCTATCTGTTCAACTAAACTGGGAACACAAGCAAACTTATGGTTTAAAAGTTCCACATTTATGGACAAAGATCTTAGAAAAAGTGAAAGTCATTTCAATTTAGATTGGGAAAAAGAAAGAAGCTTTAGATATGAAGAACTTCCTTGATAAAGGACAAGAGTCGATGGACAAAGGCAAAGTCTTCAACAAAGAGGTTTGGTAAAATAATGATGTTTAAATTAACTATGCTATGACATATTTAGGGCATATATGGTTTTACTTGGTTAAGTTTTTTGGTGATCTTTGTAAAGGTCAAAATTAAAGTCATTAAAGGTAGAGTTTCAGTCAAGATGTAAAACAGTTGGTCTCTAACTGGCAATATGAATCAAAATACTGGCTCCTACAATTGTCAGAGGAAGAAGGAAGCATGACTGTCAGAAAAAAAGGGGTGGGGGCACATATTGACTTAGTTTGTCCTTGACATATTATCTGCTATACCAGCACAATGATAACAATGAACCTGGCATTCAGTAGTTTTTCCCTGAATAACAAGAGACTACAGACATAAGATAGGTCTTCTTCCTTTGAAACACTAAACAGTACCTACTATACAGTTCAGGCAGGAAAAGGAAACACTGGACTAAGAAAAACTGCAATATGGAATCATAGAATATGCTAGTGAGCATCTATGATTTAAACCTACAGATTTTCAAATTTTTCTGTTATTTTGATTCAGAGTAGAGTGAGATAGGTTTTATGGATGTCCAAATGCTCAAAATGCTGGAATAGCTTTGCAAGAAATCATCATTACTGTTTAAACAATATTAGAATCATAGTGCATAGTAGTAATCTGACTTCTGAGCACTGTCTTATACTCTTAACTCAGAAGTCTACAAAATAATAGTAGTAGCAACAAGCACAATCACAAAACAGCAAAAATAACCACATCCAAGTTACTTTTTTGCCAATAAACAAATGTACAGCATTACACAGAATGGAAACCATTCATGGCCATCCTCAAGTCTTCTGACTACACAAGTATGTTATTTTAAAGTTAAAAATATTCATGCTTTTTGGTATCAAAAACATTAATTTTCTTAATCTTTTATCTGAAAGTGAAGATCTTTAGCAAATAAATTGTCCTTAATTCTCTTCTACTCTTAGGTGCATAATTTCAGTCTGATGGCCACTGCACCTGGCTTCCAATATTTTCATGAGATGCTAGAACTACATCTTACTTCATTCCACATATTTAGTGTTATTGTCATTATGATCTATTACATGTCACCTCTACACTGCTATAGAAATTTCTATTGGAGACTATTTGTTCAATTATGGAAAATTGATATAATAATTTATATCAATATAAATATAGTGTATAATATAATTTGACTGATAATTTAAGGCTAGATACATCATTAATTTCCATGAATATTTTGTCTAATAAACATTGTGAAGAAAATTGATAAAGGTTTCAAAGTCTTAGTACTTTCTACAACCAGTAGTCAATTCCTTTGTTATTATAGTTGTTTTTATTTTTTTCTGTATGTGTGTGTGTGTATATTTGTATCAACTGAATTGGTTAGTCAATCTAGTGAAAAGGGTAAAATTAGTTAGATGCATATTCTCAGTCAAAAAGTCAATTTACCTTCAAGGACATAACACAAAATATCAAATGAAAGTAGCATGAAAAGTACATAAATAAATTTGACAAGTTGACCAAAGACCATTAATCATCTTGGGAAATGGAAAAGTCACATGATTTGTATGAAGTAAGCCTTCTCAGAATGTGACATTCAATTGTCTTAAAATCAACAGTACATTTCACTCTTATTTTATTCATTTGAAAACAAATAGAAGTACAGCACATTATTTTTCTTTCTTTTTTTTTTTTGGCTATTTTTCTAATAGTTATATTCATGAGGGATTTTGAAATTTGAATTTGGAATTGAAGAAAAAACTATTCCAAACAACTATAATCAAAAGAATGCTTATTACTCTCAATTTTATTAAAACTCCAAGGACTCTTCAAACATTGAGTTTTATGAGATAAAGCATAAATTAATATCTTGAGAAATAAATAGTCTTGTATTTAAAATTAGGAACAATGAATGTTATACACAAGTCTGGATAACCCCATTTATTTTATTTCAAAAAGATAGCCTATTTGTAAATCAAATCTTCTCTAAAGATAAAAAATATATATAAAATTAACCCTATCCCTAACCCTATTTTTTTAGTAGCTACCTTTTCCTAGGAGCCCATAAGTTTTAGATTTTGCTTGCAAATAGTAGTAAACATTAGCAGTGATAATAAATACAAATGAACATAACTATGTCTAATTTGACAGGTGTGATCCAGTTCAACTCGGGCTAATCTTATCCTGAAAGAAAATTCTGGAAATGAAAGTGTGCTCTAACTTGGAAATAAAATGGTGGACCAACATACTTGCTATTCTGCTATGCAAGTGGATAGCCCTGTAGAATGATAGGCCTGAAGGCAACGTGAAGAAGCTATCTCACGTGTCACTTGTTTCTCTACTCACGGATGATTAAAAAATCAAGCCCTGAGCCTTAAGAAAAGCTATGCTCATTATTTTTATTTTGCTCTAACCTATTAGAGGTAACTTTGTAGAAGCTGTTAGCTCTCTCTGTCCCCACTCCATTTCATTGCAGTGTCTGGTAGTAAAGAGAAATGACAGATCCCTCTACATCAATATTTTGTTGTTGTTGTTGTTGTTTGAGACAGAGTCTCATTATGTTGCCTTCGCTAGAGTGCTCTAGTGTCACAGCTCACAGCAACCTCAAACTCTTCAGCTTAAGCTATTCTCTTGCCTCAGCCTCCCAAGTAGCTAGGGTTACAGGCACCCATTACAACACTAGGCTATTGTGTTTTTTTTTCTTTTTTTTTTTTTTTTGCTGTAGTTGTCATTGTTGTTTGGCAGGCCCAGGCTGGGTTTGAACCCAACAGCTGATGCCCTAGCTATTTGAACTACAGGTGCCAGCCTACATCAATATGTTTTTCCTTAAGAATACTGTGGGACCCAGAACAAAAGTAGAAGGACAGTACCTCTTAGTTTTATCAGGTAACTAAAGATGGCCACTTGAAAGATATGGCTGAGCCGTCAGAGGTGATTCTGTAGTTTGCAATCAATTGAGCCATCAGAGGTGATTCTGTAGTTTGCAATCAATTGTCTTATTTCCCAGTATCAATCTTCTATTTCCAAAATAAGCTGCTTATGTGATAGTAAATCATCTGAGAGTTTAATTTTCACTTAACATTTGGTTTATTAAAGATTCTAGTAAAGGATAGCAATAACCAAAGGCTAAAAGTAAAAACATAGCAGAATGTAAGCATATTTTATGGACAAAAATAACAGAAGGATAAAATGTCCATTTGAATATGGCTACTATTACAATAAAACTTTAGAAAAGTACACGCAGAGGTTTCATGGATGGCTCAATATCCATATTTTTGAGAATGGCATCTTCCTCAATATCTGTATTACAAAACAGGTCTATTGAATTGTTAATTACATAAACTATCTAGACTATTAAAGGTAAACTCAGAAATAGCTTTACCTTTCTTATATCATTATTTTCCAAACAGCCTATTTTTAGCTTTGCTTCCTTGTCTGGGTGATATTCTGGCAGAACTACAATATTTTTGGTTCCTTTTATTCAGTGAGTGTAATTATTATGGCTGAGTGGACAAGTCCAATATAAATCCAAACATCAATTTCACATTCAACTTAAAGTAAGATCAATTTAGGCTCAACTTGGACTCAATTTAGGCTTGACTTCCCTAAAGTGGGAAGTGGAAACATGCTCAGATTCTTTGCTATTAATCTGCCTTATTCTTCTCCCTTACTTACCTATTGACTCTGCTCAACCAGGATGGGGGTAAAAGAGGTAAAGAAATACAAAGGTTTTACTGACTGGTCTGGGGTCCTTTCAGTGTGTCATGTGCTCTTTCTTTCTTCTCTGTTGGGTTATTTCTGTATTGTGAGTGATCACCACCTTGCTTCCTCCAGAAAGGCTTTCCTCTTCACTGTGCCCTGTGGGTGATCTGCCTGTTTCAAGGATACTGACTACCTCTCCCTTAGCTGCAGTTGCTTGTAGTACATCCTATAATGCTTTTTCTGTTGTGGTCATTAAGCTCTGAACAGCTCTACAAAACCTGTAGCTAGAGTTTTTCCCAGATATTTTAAATCGGGCTATTTTGAGAGGTTCTTGTTCCCCAGAAACTCACATATTTGTGCCATAAGTTGAATTGCATATATTTTCTCCCATTCCTTAGGTTGTCTATTTACTCTATTGATTGTTTCCTTTATTGTTCAGAAGTTTTAAATTTAATTTTAAATTTAAATTTAATTAACTCCCATTTATTAATTATTATTATTCACATATTTGCCTTTGGAGTCTTAGTCATAAATTCTTTACTTAGGCCAATGTCTAGAAGAATTTTTATTGCATTTTTTTCCTAGAAATGTTATGGTTTCATGCCATACATTTAAGTCTTTTAACTATTTTGAATTAATTTTTGTGTATGGTGAGAGAGAGGAGTCTTGTTTCATTCTTCTGCATATGTCTATCCAATTTTCCCAGCACCGTTTATTAAATAGAAATTCCTTTCCCCAGTGTATATTGTTTGCTTTGTCAAAGATCAGTTGGTGAAAGATACATGGTTTTATTTCTGAGTTGTCTGTTCTGCTCCATTGGTTTATGTCTCTACATTTATACCAATACCATGTTGTTTTGATTACTATATACTTGTAGTATAATACAAAATATAATACGAAGTCAGGTAATGTGATGCCTCCAGATTTTCTTTTGTTGCTTAAGATTGCTTTGGCTACACAGGATCTTTTTGGTTCCAAATGAAGTTTAGTAATTTTTTTCTAGGTCTGTGAAATAAGATATTACTATTTTGATAGAAATTGTGTTTAATCTATAAATCTCTCTGGGCAGTAGTGACATTTTATGGATGTTGATTCTGCCAATCCATAAGATGTTTTTCCTTACATCTGAAATAGAACTAATATCCAAAATTTACAAAAAACTCAAACAAATTAGCCAGAACAAAAAAGAAAAACCTCATCAATGTGGACAAAAGACATGAACAGAATTTTTTCAAAAGAGGATAGAGAACTAGCCCACAAATATATGAAAAAAATGCTCAATATTACTAATAATCAGGGAAATACAAATTAAAACTATAATAAGATACCACCTTACCTCACCAGATTGCCATTATTAAAAAGTCAAAAGTTAATAGATGTTGGCATAAATACAGAGATAAAACTTATACATTGTTAATGGGACTAAAAATTAGTATAACCTCAATGGAAAATAGTATGGTGATTCCTCCAAGAAATAAATGTACACCTACCATTCTCTCCAGCAATCCCACTGCTGGGTATCTACCCAGGAAATGAAGTCACTTTATCAAAAAGACACCCATACCCAAATGTTTATCACAACACAATTCACAATTATAAAGATGTGGAACCAACTTATATGCCCATAAATTCACATATGGATAAAGAAAATGTGGCACACATGCATGTGTGTGTATGTGTATACACATGTGGTGTACTACTCATTCATAAAATGGAATAAAATAGTGTCAATTGCATCAACTTGTATGGAACTAGAGACAATTATTCTAGGTGAAGTAATTTAGGAATGGAAAACCAAATTCCGTATATTCAGACTAGTAAGTGATGAGCTAGACAGTGGTCACACACAGGTTCAAAGAGATATGAAGGGCATTAGAAACTAAAACACAGGAGGGTGGGAGGGGATGTGTGAAATAAAAATGTACCTATTGGGTACATTGGACACTATTCTGGTAATGACACATCAGAAACTCTGAATTGAGCATTATACAAGATATCTATAAAGCATAAACATTTGTACCCCTTAAAATTCTGAAGTTTAAAGAAAAGCAAAAAAAATTGCATGTGCTCTGTTCTCATTGCTCTATCATCACAGCAATTCTATCCAAACTTTTGCTAAAGAGAGTTTCTAGGTCAGAGTCAAGCATCGGTTTCTGCATCATTCAAACCCCAGAACTACTGATGCAGTCCTTCATCCCAAATGTGGTATGAAGTTGCCCAAGACTCATTAATTTCTCTCCTAAGAAATCCTTGCTGTTTTATCTCACTAGTCCCTTAGTCTTCTCTTAAACAGTCTGGTGGCAAGTGATATGTTAAAAGTATTTGAACCAGTCTTTTTAATATGCTCCACATAAGCCATAGTCTGATTGTTTATGTCTCCTCAAATCGACATGTATAATAGCAATTCGACTCCTCCCAAAATGATGACATTTGAAAGTGGAGATTTGTGGAGTCAGTTAGATCACCAGATAAAGTCCTAATGAATGGAATTAGTGTTTATAAAAATTTTATATTTAAAAGCAGAGCAAGAAGGTAACTATGAGCTAGAAAAGAAACATTCATTAGACACCAAATGTACCAGTGTCTTTATCTCGGATTTCTTTGCCTCCAGAACTGTCAGAAATAAATTTCCAATGTTTTTAACCACTCAGTGTACAGTAGTTGTTTATACGATCCCAAATGAGCTAAGACAATATGAATGGTCCAGCACCAGTTGTAGGCCTCTGCTAAAACAGTTAATTAGCTTAGTTTCAACTTTATATTATGTAATAAAAAGGTAGAACATTTTGCAGATTGACATTAATAAGTGATAATTACTTTATTTGTAATAATCTGACAGGGACACTAATCTTAAATTTTAAAAAATCAACACTTACTTATTTCAATCTCATGTTCTGCTTTCCTCTCTTCATTCTTACTCTTAATTTATTGACCACAAAGAACAGTGCAACTAAGAAATATGTACTTCAATAAGGAATGGTTGGCAGGAGTTGGGAAAAGCTAATCTCAAGGCATTTGTGCTTGGAAGCACAAAAAACATGAATTTAAAAACACTAACACAAATAACAAAAATGTCAAAGATAAAATTTACTTCATCTACCCCAGTGTTTTTAAGATCTTGAATTTAGATTTCTGGGAAACATCTCATTTTCCTTGAGTAAGTGCTTCAGTATTTACCTTGTCTGTCATGCTTATTCATGTCTTCTAGAAATTGTCTAGGAAGAGAATTTCTCAGCAACATCTCTAGCATGCACAGGGTAAGAAATTATGTTACATTATATTTTGCAAGTTTTCGCTTCCATGTAAAATGCAACTCCAGCAACACTGTGAAATCTGAACACACATTAATTATCTTGCTAGATCTATTCAAAGCAGAAAAACTCAGTATAACAAATGGACATTTTAACCTTCATTAAAAAAATAATTTTTCACTTAAAAATTTCCTCCTCTTCTGTTGATATTAACCACTACTTTGGACCTTGTAGTTATGTGACAATCTGTCAGTCAATTCATTCTTAGCAAGTTCATGACTGAATATTGGCTGACCTAAAAATTAGCAATAGTTATAGTGCCTAATGATGGCATCTTTGAGACCTTGGTGGTTTTTATAGCTAATTAAGGAACAGGAGTTCATATTGACCTGTATGTTCTGCAGTCACCTCAGACGTAAGGGGAGGAGCAAGACTTCAGACTAGAAACATCTCCTTACTAGCCACTCGGGGATAGACAGGAGAAAGAAAACTCCAACAAGCTCTGGATGGGGGAATCTACCCAGGGACATCACTCTGGGTCACAATGAAGCAGTGGTGGCCTACAGGAGCCAGTGGGGTGTGGAGCTGAGGAAAACCATCAGAGAAAGTGAGTGCTTGGAAACAGGTGAGGACTAGGTGGCCAGCCTGACCAGGGAGGACTGGAGACAAGAAAGGGATATCCTATAGTTTTTGATTTGGGGCTAATCTGGAGACACTGGAGTGACCTTGGAGGACTTAAATGAGCAGTTGGACTTGAATACAGCAGCCAGGATTGAATATAGGGTGGAGAGCATCTCCCATTGGCTTAACTGCTAGCAGGGTGCCACCTTTGTGGAAATATAGTGTGAGTGAAACAGTCCACCAGGTCCTAGTGCATAGCTGATTCTAGTGTACTTGCTGAGCTTGGGCATCCACCCTTGGGGAGAGTTGAGTAGCTCTAAGAGTTGTCAAGGGGCCCTGTATGACATGTCTCCTAAGGAATCTGGCAAGAGCTTTAGGACTCCAATCCTGAGATGACTGAAAGCTGAGGAAACAACCAGGCACTGAATGATGTCAACTAAGTTGGGAAGACAGTACCTGATTGCCTCCTTTGCAACTAAAGAGTAGGTTCCAGCCCTAATTTTTCACAACAAAGTAGCATATGTTCTCTATCTCCTAACAACATAGTGCCACCTGGTGTCCAGGCAATATGTTGGAATATAAATATGGTTATATATTTATACTGCATGTAGATATACACACACATGTATATTTCTTTGTTTTTTTCTGATGAGTGGTTGTATTTTTATTTTTTGCTTTTTACTGTTGTCAATACCAAGGGCTCTTCCATGTTTTGCTACATTTTTTCAGACCCCTTTATTGTCTCTTTTTGTTTCTCTCTTTGGTACAGATTTTTCTTCTTTTCTTATCTTTCCCGTGCAAATTTTTCATACAACAGATGATAAATTTCTCTAAAGAAAAAGATATCCTTTTTTTCTTGATATTATATGATGGTATCTTTATTTTTCTTTATCAATTTTTATTTTTTTTTTTCTTTGAGTACTGGTGGTATCACAGCATTGGTCTAGCTGGGGGGCTCACAATGTTGGTCTAGCTCAAGAAGATCATGGGCTCATGATTGAGGGTGTCTTTCTAGCTTTGGCCTTGGAAAGAGTATTGGCAGGTCACCACTGTGACATAGTGATGAATTTTTAAGTTTTTTTGTTGGCTTGTTTGTTTTGTTTTGTTTACATATTTGTTGGAGGTGAGGTCTTGCTTTGGCCAAGGCAGATAAAAGCTCCTGATTTTGAGGGACCCACCCAGCCAGCCCCATAAAGTCCTACAGCTGCAGGTTTGACCATAACACCCTGTTGATCACCATCATTTCTCCTGTCACTGTCCTTGTGTTCTGTTACCACACTGTTTTCTTTATTGCTTTTTCTCCTCTTTCTCCCTTCTCATTATTTACCCTTCTCTTCCTTTCTGCCTTGTACCAAAAGGTCACTTCAACCGCTAAGCTCTGAGTCAAGGTAATTTAAAGCAAAGGATGTAGTGAGAAGGAAAATAATAGAGGAAGGAATTTAACAAGAAGAAAATACACGTGAGGAGAAACTCCTTACATGGGATCATGAGGCAGATACTGCAGAGGATTTTACCTATTAAGAATTAATGGAAATGTCTGAAAGGGAATTCAAAATAGGGATGGCAAAGGCAAAAAGGGAATAAATGAGAAAGTTGTGAGAAACAACCAAAAAAATGAATGCAAGAAGCAAAGAATATAGAAAGGATATGGCACAGTTTAATGAATTCAAGGAGTTAATCAGGAAATCTAAAGGTGCATTAGAAAGTATCAATCACAGATTAAAACATGGAGAATAAAGAATCTCAGAGTGACAGTGAACTTTTCCGTTAACACTTTTCAGGTCTGAAGGGATAATGATCTACCTATAACAGTGTTAAACAAAACAATTTTCATCCCAGAATTCTGTTTTCTGCTAAACTAAGTTTCAAAATCAATGGAGAAATGAAATCTTTTACTGATATGCAAACATAGTGGAAATTTACAACAAGTGGACCAGCTCTACAGGAACAAAACAGTTAGAAACTAAAGGAAAAAACCTAGCTTCCACAATGGCCCAAAAGATAAAACTAAGCCACAGACTTTCACAAAATCAGATGAATAGAACTCCACCACACTTATCAATTCTCTCAATAAATGTTAATTGCTCAGTTTCCTCACTGAAAAAACACAGGCTAACCAATTGGATAAAAAAGCACAAGCCATCCATAGGCATCTCCAGGAAACACACCTAACTTAGAAGGACAAATCTATACTTAAGGTAAAGGGCTGGAAAACAGTATTTCAGGTAAATGGAAACCAGAGGAAAGGAGATGTCACAATGTTATTTTCAGATGCAGGTAGACTTAAGGAACTAACGTTAAGAAAGACAAAGATGGTCACTTCATTCTGCTCAAGGAAACAATACAACAACAGGACATTTCAATTCTAAATATTTATGGACCCAACTTAAATGCTCACAAATTTATGAAAAAGACCTTAATTGGTCTGAGCAATATGATATCCTATAACACCACAATAGTAGGGGACTTTAACACTCTTACAAAGCTGGAAAGATCCTCTAAATAAGAAATAAACAAAGATACAAGGGACTTAAAGACAATCCGAGGGGCGGTAGGTGCAGCAATGTCCCCCAGGAAGTAAAGCCCTGGACTTCCACTCATGTGTGAGGTGAGCAGAGCTGGAGATAAGACTGGAGACCAAACTTTGGTTCTGACAAGATGGCTGGGCTACACCACAGGATCATCAGGGAAACCGAGCATTTGGTAGTGGAACCAGTCCTTGGCATTAAAGCAGAACCAGGTGAGAACAATGCCTATTATTTTCATGTGGTCTTTGTTAGCTCTCAGGATTCTCCCTTTGAGGAGGGGACTTTTAAACTTGAACTATTCCTTCCACAAGAATACCCAATGACAGCTCCTAAAGTATGTTTCATGACCAAAATTTATCATCCTAATATAGACAAATTGGGAAGAATATGTTTAGGTATTTTGAAAGATAAATGGTCTCCTGCACTGTAGATCCACATAATTCTGCTATTGATCCAGACTTTGTTAAATGCTCCCAATCCAAATGATCCATTAGTTAGTGATGTAATGGAGTAATGGAAGTCCAATGAATCCCCAAGCCACTGAAATAGCTAAAACATGAATTAGTCTGTATGCCATGAATAATACTTAAAAATGATCCGATCATAAAGTACCCATCACTTCTCCTGTTCTGCGAAGATGTCTTCCTTTATATTGTTTCCATTTAATGGACACAGTCTTAGAAAGGTTGCAGAATAAAAGCCCAGACATCTTAAGTCCTTTGGTGATTAAACGCACGTTAGCAAATCTATGTCTTGTCCTGATTCACTATTGTAAAGTATGAGCAACGGCAAGAAGTATTATTTGGATTATTGCAAAATATTTAAAAGCAGTGGCCCCTCTCTGCTGTAATTCATTTCCCTTATCATGGTTTAAATATAAAGCACTGTGAATGATGGTAATTGTCAGGGTTAGCTGTGGTCTTTGGATATTTTTACTTTACCTTTTTTTTGGTGGGGAGGTAGTTTTATTTTAATTTTATGGGATCCTTTCTCTCCTTTTATGGGGATCTATTGCAGCTAGCAAGTTATTTAAAATATTCTCTCTAGCCAAGTCTAACTTTATTCAGATGAAGCTTGATTGTTTGAACCAAAATGGGAACATTAAGCAAATATCACAATCCTCACTAATAACCTTGTAACTTTGCTGTCAAGTGTAGGTTTTTTCCCCCATTCAAAAAAAAAAAAAAAGCTTGTGACCATTTTGTATGGCTTCTCTGAAAACTTCTATAAATCCTATGTTTTAGTAAAATATTTTTTGTTATTCTACTTTGCCTTTGTACAGTTTATTTTACTGTGTTTATTTCATTTCCCAATGTGACAATTGTATTTAAAAATTAAAACTCTGATGGGACATTTTGTTTTTGGCTTCACCATATGACAGATTGAATAGCATGAGGCAGAGTTTGTCATTTCTTTTCACTGATACAAATTTGTGTTAGGATATTACTGAGCAGAGTATTTATAAACTGGCCCTGAGCATGCATAAAGCATCAACATCTGACTCTTTTTTACCTCCTAAAATTTGAAATAAATGTGTTTGTATTGTCTTAATAGAGGATTATTGGTATCTTGCCATGATGTTTGAAAATTACTACATAGAATAGTCATAGCAAAGATGGCAGTTATGACTGACATGCAGGACTTTCATATATACCACATTTTGCCTTCAATTTGACTTATAACCTTTTTCTTGGTTCTTGTCTGAAAATTTCATGCTTAATCATTGACATATGTTACTAGGAAAGAGCAATCTGGTAAATCATTTAAAGTTTGCTGAGGCATTTGTGAGACTTTTTAATAAACCTGATGAGCAAATCTCAAGTAAACAACTTGCATAAGTGTTATCAGAAAGATTTCTATCCTTGAGATCATCAAATCCTCAGTTAATGATTCTTGCTTTTCATCCCTCCAGTACTGGCCATGGGAACCCCTTTTATTCTTTAATTTGATATTCAGTATTTTTTTCTTTATTGACATTATTTCTCCCCTCACAAAGCTGTTCTTCCTTGCTGCTCTCCATATTTAATTCCTAATTCTTTTTATTTTTAAGTCATAAATGTAGCCAGTGATAAATATGCAAATGTTAACCTTTATCTCTTGCAGTTTAAGCCCATCTGATTTTTTCTCCATCTTATTCTCATAATTTTGGAATTTCTTCAGAATGTCATGTATTTTATTCTGCTCTTATGTAAGATGAAGAATTATCTGATAAAATTACATTTTTAACATAAAAAACTTTTGATGACTGGTAATTAGTATCCCTCCAAATAAATGCCTTGTTTTGTAACAAAGTTTAATTTAGTTCAGAAGAAAATTGTTAATAACTCTAATATTGTAAAATTTTAAACTGACTAACAGCAATTTTCATTTCATAACAGGAATTGTTATAATTCCTGGACTGTTTAAAGGGCCCAAGCTAAGGAAATGGAATTTCACTCTAAAAAATGAATGAACTGCACAAAACTTCAAGCTATTAAAGAAAGATCAACATTATTTACAAAAATAAATAAGTAAATAAAGACAACCCTAAAACAATTGGGAATAGACATATACAAAAAATATCATCCCAAAGCTAAGGAATATAGCTTCCTATCAGTCCATGGAACACTCTACAAAATAGATCATATGCTAGGTTACAAATCAAACCTCAGCAAAATCAAAAGAATTTAAATTATACCATATATCTTCTCAGACCACAAGGCAGTAAAGGTAGAACTCAACTCCAACAAAAATTTTCATTCCTGAACAAAGTCACAAAAATTAAACAACCTTATACTGAATGACAATTGGATCAAGGAAGAGATAAAAAGGGAAATCATTAATTTCCTTGAGCATAACAAAAATGAAGACACAAGCTACCAAAACCTGTGGGATATTGCAAAAGTAGTCCTCAGAGGGAAATTTACCACTTGTAATGCCTACATCTGAATAATAGATGAGAGCACATCAACAGCCTAATGAATCACCTTAAGAAAATGGAAGAGGAAGAGCAGTCTAATCCCAAGACTAGCAAAAGAAAAAAAAATAACCAAAGTTAAATCAGAAGTAAAATTGAAAATAAAAAAGTCATTTATAAAATCAATAAAACAAAAAGTTGGTTCTCAAAAAATAAATAAAATTGATAAAACTTGGCCAAATTAACTAGACAGGAAAAGTAAAATTTCTAATAACCACAATCAGAAATGAAAAAAGGGAAATAATAACAGATACCACAGATAGATAAGAGATTATCTCTGACTACTACAAGAAATTCTATCCCCAGAAATTTGACAATGTAGAGGAAATGAACCAATATCTGAAATCACATCATCTCCCTAGACTTAATCAGGAAGAAATATATCTCTTGAACAGACTAATATTAAGCACTGAGATAGGAGAAACAATAAAAAGCTTTCAACAGAAAAAATCCCTGGACCAGACAGCTTCACACCAAAATTCTATCAAAACTTCAAAGAAGAGCTTTTACCTTATACTACAGAACATATTCCAAAACACTGAGAAGAAAGAATCTTGCCCAACATCTTCTATGAAGCAAACATAACCCTGATACCAAAACCTGGAAAGGACCCAACTAAAAAAAGAAAACTACAAACCAATATTGCTAATGAATATTGATGCAAAAACACTCAACACAATCTTAGCTAAAAGATTACACCTAAACATTAAAAAAAGTTATACATCATGATCAAGTAGACTTCATCTTAAGGATTCAAGGCTGATTTAACATATGCAAATCCATAAATGTAATTCACCATATCAACAGAAGCAAAACCAAAGATCATCTGAACCTCTCAATAGATGCAGAAAAATTCAGCAGCCTTTTCTAAAAAGAACACTTAGTATAAGCATAGGTAGCACATTCTTAAATTGATTAAAGCAACAACTACAACAACTTGCAATTAATATCATACTGAATTCAGTAAAAATGAAAGCTTTTCCACTTAGAACTAGAACCAGACAAGGATGTCTTCTATTGTCACTACTATTCAAAATAGTGCTGGAAGTTCTAGTCAATGCAATCAGAAAAGAGAAGGAAAAAGTTCATCCAAATGAGAGCACAGAAGGTCAAACTCTCCCACTTTTCTGATGATATGATCTTATACTTAGAGGATACCAGAGATTCAACCACAAGAATCCTGGAAGCAAACAAAAAATACACTAACATCTCAGGGTATAAAATGTTCACAAGTCAGTATCTTTTCTAGAAACCAACAACAGCTAAGTTGAGAAGCTAATCAAAGACACAATTCCCTTCACAGTAGCTTCAAAGAAAATGAAATACCTAGGAATATACCTAACAAAAGAGATGGAAAAACTGCACAAAGAAGATCATGAAACTCTAAGTAAAGAAACAGCACAAGACATTAACAAATGGAAGAACATACCAGGCTTTTAGCTAGGAAGAATCAACATTGGTAAAATGTTGTAGTTCTCAAAGAAATCTACAGATTTCTTGCATTCCCCATTAAAATACCAACATCATAATTTGAAGAACTGGAAAAAATAGTTCTCCACAGTGATCAATACAGCATGGTATTGATATAGAAATAGATATTTGGAATTGAACAGAAAACCAAGAGATGAAACCAGTCTCTTATAGCCATCTGATCATTGATAAACCAAGAGAAAGCATACACTGTAGAAAACAATCCCTATTCAATAAATGGTGCAAGGAGAACTAGATAGCTACATGTAAAAGACTGAAACTGGATCCACACCTTTCACCACTCACCAAAATTTACTCAACATGGATAAAAGATTTAAATCTAAGGCAGGAAATGAATAAAATCCTAGAAGAAATTGTGGGAAAGGCTCTTCATGATGTCTGCTCGGGAAAAGATTTTATAAAGGCATCTTCAGTGGCAATAGCAACAACAATAAAAATAAACAAATGAGATTTAATTAATCTTAAAAGCTTCTGTACAACAATCAAAGCAAATAGGCAACCTTCAGAATGGGAAAAAATTGCATGTTACAAATCTGACAAAGGTTTGATAACTAGGATCTACAGAGAAATCAAATTAATCAAGAAGAAAAAAGCCAATAATCCGTCTATCACTGGATAAGAGACATGAACAGAACCTTTTCTGAGAAAGACAGATAGGTGGCTAACAAACATGAAAAAATGCTCATCATCCTTAATCAGCAGAGAAATGCAAATCAAAACCACCCTAAGATATCACCAAACCTTACCAGTAAGATTAGCCCACATCACAAAGTCCCAAAGCTGCAGATGCTGGCGTGGACTTTGGAAAGAAGTGTGGAGAATGCCCAAAGAACTCAAATTATACCTCCAGTATAACTTTCAGATTTGACCTTGCAATCCCATACTAGGCATCTACAAGAAGAAAAAAAATCATTTTATCATAAGGACATTTTCACTAGACTGTTTATCGCAGCTCAATTTATAATCACCAAGATATGGAAACAACCTAAATGCCCACCAATCCAGGAATGGATTAATAAGCTGTCACATATGTATACTATGTAATACTATATTCTTCCATAAAAAGGTAGAAACTTTACATCTTTTGTATTAACCTGGGTAGAGTTGAAATACATTTTTATTAGTAAAGTAACACAAGAATAGAAAAGCAAATATCTAACATACTCAGTACTAATATGAATCCAGTAGATGACTGAATTCATGCCTACAGATGAGAAAAACTCATTTCAATTCAAGTTTGGAGGAAAGGGAAAGAGAAAGGGGGGAAGGAAGGGAGGGCAGTTTGGATGGGCACAATGTAGGGGTACAATGTCAGGGTATATACCCTTAACGGGCACAATGTAGGGGTATATGCTACACCTTTTAATTACAGGACACAATTAAAAGAGGGCCTCTGTAACAAATAAAGATATTGTGTCATGGTTGTTTATTCCCTCACATTAACCTGAAATACAAAAAAAAGTAAATCCACTTTTTAATCAAGCAGCCTTTGAGTATGAATTGTGAATATGGACTTGAAACATTAAGCAAGTTTAAAGAGAAATTTAGATCTAAATACTAAGTAAAGATATTTCTTTACCTTACTGAAATTCAAGCTTTTTTTTTTTGACACGTCCTGCAGCTCTCAGTAGTAACCTGATTTATTCAACAGATCACATGATTAGAGATATCATGATTATAGACTAAATAAAAATTGATGTCTTGCTAAAATGCTGAAAATTAAGTGACTCTTTGGATGCTAAAATTATTCTGGCTCAATTCTCAGAAGCATCACGGAAGGAAAGTGGAAGTAGGAAAAAAATGTCAGAATATTTTTTAAAAACTATCATTACTTCTTTTAGATTCACATATTTTTTTCAACTTGTGTTTCTTTAGTACATTCGCACCTCTCAGCAAATTAAAAGTAAGCAATTCATATTTGCTACAAAATTTTCAATTTTGTTGGCATATTATATTCATTTTTGTCAACAAAAAGTCTCACCAAGAAAGCTAATGATAATGTTAACCAACAATGAATAAGAATGCCTAGAATGATTTGATGAAAATTATACTGATGTGATATACTATGAATTTTTTATGTACTTTGAGGATCACTTTGATACATTTGACATGTTTTATTTGATGAATCCATATTAGTAAAATATGTAGAGAATTATCTGACTCCTAGAAAGACCTATATGAATGTTTGTTAAGTGAATAAAACTAGAGCCTCTGCCATGAAAGACTAAAAGGGAGGATTTAGTCTCCAAATATTAATTCATAAGTATATCATTTTAGGAGTATCTTTTTATTTCCTTACAGATAATCTGCTTAGAAAAACAACATAGCCTTTAAAAATGTCCAGGTGTAGGCATGGAGTATCTACTCAATAAGAAAGTCAAAAGAACAAAAAGTTGACCACTGGGTCATGTCAGAAAAATGTTATAAAGTTTATGTCCCATGATTGGGATACACACATCAGTAAATATTACTTTACATCAGTAAGTAAAAAAAAAAAAAGAAAAGTTTTAGACATGACCTTTTTATCCAGTGCTATACATAACCTATGATTAATGACTAAATTGTAGCAAATGTGCATAGCATGTAAGATGGATGGAAAAGTTTATGAATTTTTTTTTAAATGACAAATAACCTTAACTTATAAATGAAGGCATTTGTAAATTTTGGTTAATTAAGTTATCTTGATTGTAGAGGATAGCTTTATTAAGTGTTAAATACATCACTTTAAAGAGTAGTAGGACTCAGGCATAAGGCCTTAGTTTAATGAAAAAATAGGCTTAAGAATGTTGAGTGCAAATGGAAGTAGATTTCAATATTATTTCAATGATAAAAACTGCTTACTTACCTATTGCTTACTTCCAAATTCATGGCACATTGCATTTATAATAAAACCCTAACCTCTTCTATAACCTGCAAAGTCTTATAGAATCTAACTTTTCCCTGCCTCTATGACTTCGGCTTTTGATGCTACCCCACATGTTGACCATGAGTCCCACTCAACTTCTTTCAGTCCTTTGAACATGTAGAGCATATTTTCACCTTAGACACCGCCCTGCCCCTCTCTTCTATCTATGGTGCTCTTATGTCAACTGGTTTAAAATGTCTTTCCTTCACCATTCTATATACAGGTATCTTCCCTAACCACAAAAATACCTTTTGCCATATGACCCTATCTAATGTTATTCACAGTAGCTATTACTGTCAGAAAATATTTTTTATTAGTTTGTTGTCATTAGAATCACCCTCAGAATCTAGCATACATGAGAAAAAACTTGCCTTTCTTATATCCTACTGTATCTCTGGCATGTGAAAATACATCTTTTGTCAAGTGGGTGCCCAGTGAATAATCCTAAAGTAAATTAAAAGGAAAATAAAACTCATTGGTTGTGATTACAGAATGTGAAAATTATTTCAGCCCCTCTGCCAAAACTATAAATAGATTTAAAAAATACCAAATACATTAAAATCCAGATTAATCCCAATTAAAAAAGGTCTATGATTATTTTTATAAGAGTAAGCAATTTGGAGAATTTTACAAACAGATTTTTTTGGGAAGGTAATTTTTCTTTTCACTTAACCTATGTATGCACCAAACCTACGTCCAGGTACAAATCCAGACAACATCTCTACAAAAGAGAAAGTACTCCTTTTTAGGATTCTCTATTTTGGACAGATGCTAGTTTAAGTTGACAAATTTAGGAGAGTACTTTTTCTTCCTAGACCAAATTTTTAGGAGGCTTCAGACTTAGGCACATTTTGGAAAGAAAGTAAAATATATTTTTCCAAAGAAATGCTTTTCCAGAAAGTTTGCACAGCTTGTTTAATACTTCTTGTCCTTTGTTTTCTAAGGTTAATGAGACTGTGGAGTGTTCACCTCTAGACACATGACTATTTGGGAATATAATATTGCTCTTGGCAGCTGGACATCCTGTGGTTCATCTTTATTTATCTCAATATCTCCAGAGACAGGCATCCCTCATGTTAAAAATTCAGCACAAATTTGTTCTCCAGGGATCCTGAGATTTTTCAGAAACAAAATATCTTCTCTGATTGGTAGATGGGACTGGATTTTATTTCCTTGAAGAAGATCTAATACTTTTAAAACAGATTATATTGCTACTTCAGCATTGTAGAAAATATGCAGTGCTGTAGTTCACATAAATAATTGCAAAATAATCACTCTCTTGACTTTATGATATTTTTCAAATTTGCTTTTATATTACATTATTCTGTATGGAAACTTGTGAAGAATTATCATGCTTGTGGTTTGTTTTGGAAGCATTTTGCTGGTCATTAATTGCATGATATCTATGTATCCCTGGGGAAATATTTAACTGTATTTTGAATTTAGTCAATATATGTGTATATTCTGTGTATATTTATTTAACCTACACTTTTTTCCTTTGGGAAATTATGAGCAGGAAGTTGAAATAAACTAAAAGAGGCAGAAATTTGAATATTTTAAAGAATGTATACAGATAAAAGAGATGATAACTGGTATTAAACTAGCATTGACTTTTAGGAAATTCTCTTTACAGTTTTGGGAACAATCTAGAAAATTTACACTAATGTTGCTGCTGGGAAGAATCTAAATATAAATGATAGCATGTTGATATGTGTATCGATCATTTTTGGAGCACATAATATCCCTAAGTCTTGATAAGTAACTGGAAAACAGAGCTGTAATGAGGTTTGAAAATATTTTTATCCCCCATAGTCATGATAGCAACAGCTTCACCTGAAAGGGAAGTAAGTGGGTTTATTATTTTGTATAAGAATAAACACAAAGTATATCTTGAAAATCAAAGTTAAATTTTTGAATAATTTCATTAATTCTATTAATTCATTCGGAAAGGAAGAACATTAGAAATAAACAAGTAAAACAACAACTTTTATTTTTCTTATTCTTAATTGATCTAACATGTAAGAGTTTATTCAAAATAATAATACCAAGAATATTAGTGTGTGTATATATAAGTATGGATATATGTTTATCCATAAACATAAATGATGTCAATGACACAAGGGATAGAAAGAGGGGAGTAGGAATATTCTGATATTATAAGTTTAGTGCCTTACCTGTGAAGAAGTGTGCAAGTATTTAAAAGTTCACTTGAATTAGCTATCAATGTACACTCCAAACTATAAGGTAACCACAGAACAAAGTAGAAAAAATGCTAGCATAATTGGTATACTAGCAAAGGAAAAATTGAAATCTTCAGTCAATATCACAAAAGGCAGAGAATGTGTGGAATATAGAAATAAGGATGAAGATTAAAGGCAAAATATAGAGAAGAATAGCAAATATGGTAGATATTAATCCAACTATACCAATTAAAAGATAGAAACTGGGCTCGGCGCCTGTGGCTCAATCGGCTAAGGCACCAGCCAAGTACACCTAAGGTGGCGGGTTCAAATCCCCAGCCTGGGCCCGCCAAACAACAATGATGGCTGCAACCAAAAAATGGCTGGGCATTGTGGCAGGCACCTGTGGTCCCAGCTACTTGGGAGGCGGAGGCAGGAGACTCGCTTGAGCCCAGGAGTTGGAGGTTGCTA
>CAUYQV010088905.1:0-18392 GCA_963574575.1 Galagoides demidoff
AGTTGTCATTGTTGTTTAGGTAGCCCAGGCTGGGTTCGACCTCGCCAGCCTCGGTGTATGTGGCCGGCACCCTACCCATTGAGCCACAGGTGCTGAGCCAACCATTTCCACTTTAAAGACTAAAAGCTCATCTGGCTAAGAAATTACTAGCTTTAAACTCTGCTTTGAAATACATGAAACATACATGGAGCAAGATTTAAAGAGCTAACATCTCAATTCAATATTGCTACGTCTTTCTCACTACAGCACAATCAGTGTGGATCTTGCCATTTTTTTCCTTTTTCCTTTATGGCTTCCAAGAAAGAAATCCTTGGCTTCTATCTCATTCCATTAACCCATCACTAAACTAGTCCTGCAGCTTCCTAACATACTTATAAATACTTAGAATACTTATGCTATGTTAAGTTTCTTTTCCCCCTAGTTAGCCACAGAAAAGGTTTCTGAAGAAGCATACAGGACCCATTTTCCTACCCATGCTAAGAGCCATCACTTTCTTTCTTACTTACTTCTTTCTTTCTTACTTCCAGTAGGACTCAAACGAGGGGTTTCAGTTCTAGGATTATAGAATCCCTTGAGCATTTCTTGTTAATCGGAAGCAAGTATTCTTCTCCTTCTAATGGGAATCTGGCTCCTGATTTTCCTATTAACTATTAATTTGAATGCCATGGTTTCCCCTTCAAGTGAGCTTGCCTGGAGCAACCAGCAGGTGAGAATCAGAGCCCAACTGCTCACAGAAACAGCCTCCTTCTCATAACAAATCTAAAACTACATTTGAACCAAACTTCACAAATCAGCTCTTAATGGAACTTAGCAAGGTTTATAAACAAAACTTTAAAATAACTCTGTAGTAATTATCTTTCTCTTTGACAGATAATCACCAGCTGTTGAGCTTTTCATGGTTAACGCACAGTTCACACACTTGGTGCACTGCGTCTAGACCAGTGGTTCTCAACCTTCCTAATCCCACCACCCTTGAATACAGTTCCTCATGTTGTGGTGACCCTCAACTATAACATTATTTTCATTGCTATTTCATAACTATACTTTTGCTATTATTATGAATCGAATGTCAATATCTGACATGCAGGATGGTCTTAGGTGACCCTTGTGAAAGGGTCGTTCAACCCCCAAGGGGGTCGTGACCCACAGGTTGAGAACTGTTGATCTAGACAGTTGTTAATGTTGGTTTTGTTTCCTACCATAAGACACTGTTATTACCTTAGCTGTGTCAAAAGGAGGCCTTACCATGTCCTAGTACATCTCCAGGCCTGGCCCTGGCCTCATACCACTCTCTCCCTTCACTTGCTTCTCCAGATAGACCTGCTTGATTCTGTCCCCGGTCCTCTGCGCACTCCCTCCCACCACAGGGCTCTGGCACAAGCTGTTTGCTCGGACAAGGGCATAAAGATAATGACTTCACACCTTGGCTCAAGCTTCACTTCTTCATAAACTGTCTTGCCATCCCATTGAGGCAATCTCTAGACCACAGTTTCCCCACATGCGGTCTCTGAACCAGCAATGTCAGCATCACACAGAGACATGTAGGAAATACAGATTCCCAGGCGCCACTCAGGCCTACCAAATTAGGAACCTGCAGAATCAGAAACCCAGCTGTCTGTGCCTTATTTTAACCCACCCCCAGGGGGTTCTGATGCTTGCTGAAGTGGGGAGTCACTTGCCTGTCACCTAGACCTACTGCCCCATAGACCCCTTCGTCACAGCATTCTTCACAAGAACCCTCAAATCTGGGTGGTTATTTGATTGTCTGTTTGCCCCACTACACTAAGGGCAGAAATTGTGTCTTTTTTGTTCAGAGTTGTTTTCCCAGCAGCAAGCAGTGTTTAGCTCATAGTTGATGCTCAAATACTTTTTCAACAAATTAAAATAAAGACAACGTTTAAGAGGGAAAAAATATTGTAACAGAAGAAATGGGTTAAACACATAAACCAGTAATTTACAAAGCAAGAAACAGAAATGGTAAATATTTCAGCTTGCTCAATCTCAACTAACGAACAAAGAAATAGGTAGAATAATGTGATGTCATTTCCCCCGCACTTATCAAGTTAGCAAAGATGAAAGGGAATTATAATACCAACCAGGATGTGGGGATAATTGCCATTGTAGGAATGTGGGTTTGTGTGCTCTTCTGGAATGCAGTTTGGCATCACTTTGAAAATTTAAAATGAGCTAGCAATGCCGCCCTTAGTCATTAACTCTAAAGACACATTAGTACATGTGCACACAGGTATGTGTGTAAGGATGTACAACAGAATAACTTCTAATGCTAGCTTTATTTTTTAAAGTTAAAATTAAATATTTTACATGGAGATATTAAATTAATTTATGTTAAATACATTAATACTAAATGAATAATTTAAATAATAAATTAAATGGAAATATTCATCAACAGAGATTTGTATAAGCAAACAGTGGTGCATTCACAGCACTGAGTACTTCACAGCCAACCATGATGAAGAGGATATGATGAATTAATTGATGTCGAATTAACTACAGATGCAATATGAACGTTAACCATGATCCCAATACTTAGTAAAAGGAAAAAGGATGAACTGAATCGAAACATTTATGTCTATACATGTATATATCCAGAGAAAAACATCCAGACACATTCCGCCAAAATACTATTCAGGGTGAGTATAGGTGGTCTGCATTTTCTTCACGATTCCCATAATTTTCTATTTTTTTATGTATGACTGTATATAATATATAAAAAGAACACTAACATATTAAACACCAGGCTGGCTTAGGCAAAGCATAACCAGGAAGGTACAACACTTTTTGTAAAAACAGAACCAGCTACAGATAATTCTGAAAATAGGACTCTCTCGTTCCTCACCGTTTTGAGGTAACCACGCCACATGTCTCCGCATTCCCACAGAACTGCCTGGAGCTGGCTACCGTGACCGACAGACACATCAAGTGCCACAGGACTGATTAGCGTGAAGTGGCTGGCTACTGATAGCATGCATGCAAATCTGCTGGCACAGCCAGGTGACATCCCTAACCTTAACTAAGAATCCCACACTGAGGGACGGGAGCACCTGCCCCCCCCCCCACTCACCCTGCCATGCTGCAGGGGGGCATCAGTGAATCTCAAAATCACTCCCAGGGATGTTAAAGACATTGCCACTGGCAGGCATAATCACAACTGTACAAAGTTTTTCCTTCCTCTTCTTTTTCTCTCCTTGAGAGATAGGGTGCAGTGGCACGAATCAAGTAGGTAAGCTCAGTGAGACCAGGTGACGGTCGTAAAGGCAGTGGTGTCTGATCGGCACCCAATTCATCGCACGTTCTTGGTGTCACATGGCAGCAGGCAGTAAAACGCTGAGGCTAGAGGTCAAAGCAGAAACTCAGTGACCTTGCAGCACATTTTCATGAAATGGCACTGAGAGCTCTAGTGAGATGGGGTTTAAGGGTAAAACGGGTTCTACACAAAGAGAACTGACATCAATATAATGCCTCAAACTTCTAAGCACAGGGCTATAAAGTCTTATAACTCAGTGATGCATTGTTTTCATGGCCATTAGGTCATTAAATTTACTTCTGGGAGTTCCAAAGCAGGGTAACCTGCTCCTAGTACAAACAGCCAGGAAATAGGACTAAGAACTCAGCTCAACCTCATCACCTAGTGTAGGTGGGCATGTCAAATTACACGGGGGCCAGTGGTACATTTTAAGGCCACTGAGAGGCTTCCTGCTCAGTCACTCATTCTCTACACACCAAAGTGACACGGCTGATGGGTTTCTGAGCCTGGTGCCAAGTGGCAGGGCCTGTCTCGGTACAGATTTCTCGGTGCCTAAAAGCAGGGGTTGAGGCTATGCAAAAATACCTTCCAGCTGCGACTCTTTCTCTTTTTCTTTATACTACCCTTGCGTCAGATCCTTTGGTTGTGCTGAGCTAGATCAGGGAGATTTAAATATCTTGATCCGTTATATGTGTGCGAGACATGTTCCTGCAACCTAAAGGGAACCACTCTCCAGGCCCAGTATTGCAATCAGTTCTGGAAGTAGCTGGGAGGAAAAGCCAACCGCATTTTCAAGGGAAAATGTTCATTTTCAGGCAATGGTAACAGCCTCACATTCAACAACTCTCTTCCGGGTAGGTATTAATGAGAAATTGGAACATTGAAGCTAATGACTGCGTATCTCTTGCATAATTACAATGACCTGTAGTCCTCCTTAAATGCCAAATTAGCTGATTAAAATTAGTTAGTCCTACTGAAGTTATAATAGCCTAATTCAAATCTCTGCCCCAATATATTTGAAGAACCAACTGTATTTAAAGACAGATTTGGAAAACTGAAAAAACACTCAGCTTCTAATAGAGGGCCAAAGTAATTTCAAATTCACTTTAAGAAGCCTTCGCTCTGGCTCCTATTCCAACCTGTAGGAGTTTCTCTTTGTCTTCCTGTTTCTGGATTCTTACCTGCTTTCCATTCAGGATGAAAAAAAAATGTGCTCAGCCTAGTTAGGTCCAAGTTCACCTGCGATTACACTTGTTTGCTCTCCTTTCGGCCCCGCCCTTCACACCCTGCAGCTGGAGAGCTGCACTGGGACTCTGGCTTTAGCTTCCCTGGTGAGAATGTGGCTGCAGTCCTTGAAATGAGGCCCACAGCATCCGTAATAGCAGGGCCCGGCCGCCCCTCAGCTGGAATCACATACCTACCCAGCATGGAAACTTTCCAATCCATTTTTATTTAAGAGAGACTTTAAATAAAATCTAGCAAATAAAACTGTAATGTAGCCAGTGCAACAACTGTCAAAGAACAGCCTTTTTAACTTCTTTGGGGAGGAAGGCAGGAGAAAGCATAATACTATCCAGAACCACAGTAAATCAGTTCACTGTGAAAGGATCTATTGAGATCACAGAGCAGATATTCAGAAAGTGCAGTGAGAGAGTTTCTCACAGCAAGAACAAAACTGCTACATGTGTACAGATACACACATACAGGTAGGTAGATACGTGTACATATGTACAGGAAGAGGCGGGGGGAGAGGAGGGGGGAGGAGGAGGACGGGAAGGAGGGAGGGAGAGACCCAGCACTGGTAATAAATACGGCAACAGAATCAACAGTTTCCAAACTCGCTTGTGTAGAATCGAACTTATTTTTCTAGCTTATAGGATTAAAACTGGATTTCAACCTACAGGTAACGCATTGCATTGACATTAAGGATAACGTCAGTCTGTGTAAATATTTTTTTTTTTTGGAAAGAAAATGTGGCATTATTAGGGAAAGATATAACCGTTATGTTTAAGGAAAGAAAGCCTTTATTTGTTCCCTATACAATCATAACTCAATCAACCCAACAAGGCTTTTTCCTCCCCTCAAGCCACCATTATAATGGGAGTTCTGTGTAAGCTCCTTGTTTGTACAAACCCTGACAGTAGAGTCTTGAGGGGTAATCCTAAAGCTGTTAGACAGAAATTAAAACAAATCTGAACTGTAGATCTGTGTTTTTAAGACCGCTCTATTTAAGAGGGCCATGCTGATTATACCAGGAGATAAGCCCCACACAATCTCCGGGGGATCACTCCAGCACACACGGGCATGGCATTGTAATTTTCTAGTTTTTCCACCTCATACAAGAGCAAAGATCTTGCAGTAACTTTGCTAGAAAGTACCAGATTCCTTAAGACATGCGGTCATGGTACCATAAACCTAAGAGATTGATGTTAAATTTTTTTTTTTGAGTTTAAAAATAAAAAAGGACAGCTTAGATGATCACATGTATAATTGGTTCAATTATCACTAAAATAGAGAGGACGTGAGAAAGGGTTCTATGTCCTGTTTCTGTATTCTTAAATCAAATGTGAATTTAATCAATACTATGGATCAGCAAATGTCTGGATTGTTTTCAACCATTTTAAATTTTTCTTAAAGTCTCATCTCTGCCCCTGCTCTAACTAACGCCCACTGGTAATCAAAGTGCCACAAATATAACCAGCTGTGATGGGCCTCGACATACATTTTAAAATTTTAGGACAGAACACAGTAGTTCCCCTTATCCGTGCACTTTCTGCAGTTTTTGCTACCCAGGGTCCAAAAATATTAAGATGTTTTGAGAGAGAGAGAGACTGCATTCACATAATTTTTAGTTGTTGTTATGATTATTCTATTTTATTCTTAAGTTATTATTGTTACCACCTTACTGTGCTTAATTCATAAATTAAGCTTTCTCGTAGGTAAGCACATACAGGAAAAACCACAGTGGAGGGAGGGTTTGGTACTAGCCTGTGGTTTAAGGCTGTCAGGCACCCACTTGGGGTCTTGGAACAGATCCAGTTAGATAAAGACAGCAGTCCCAAACTTTTTTGGCACCAGGGACTGGTTTCATGGAAGGGGGTGTTGGTGTTGGTTTCAGGATGGTTCAAGTGCATTACATCTCCACTTTAGATCATCAGGCGTTCGAGTCTCATAAGGAGCATGCCAGGTAGGTCCCTTGCATGAGCAGTTTACGGCAGGGTTCACACTGTGAGAATCTAATGCTATTGCTTATCTGATAGGAGGAGGAGCTCAGTTGGTGATGCAAGTGATGGGGAGGAGCTGTAAGTACCGCTGAAGCTTCACCCCCTCACTGCTGCTCATCTCCTGTGTGCCGCCCATTTCCTAACAGGTCATGGCCTGGGCCAGGGACAGCATCTTAAGGGGGCTACTATAGTTTGGAGTTGTTTGAACATCCATTTATCCATTTCCACTGCCCTATATTCTATCTCTCCATGCGGACTCCTGCACAGCTTCTGTGTTTATGTCTTTCCTATCCTCCCTCTTCATTTCTTGCTCTTTGTGACGCAGGCCAACGAGGCTTCAAGAGTCCCCTTATAAAAGCCTCCCTACCCCAAACTGCCCAATCACATTTCAGAAGTGCATTTTGTTTTGCTTGATTACAGCATCCACACTCAATCACCACTCACTCTGAAAATACTTGGGTTGGTCAGATCCTGAGAGGCACCGAGTCCTCTGACCATGCAGACATGGAGTGCTGGGATAGCGAGTCATTAGCAGCTAGGGGAAGGGTGGGGGGACAGGTGGGAGCTTCCATGGGAGGGGGAAAAAGCAGGAAGTTCCTTTGAATCTGCTTCTTGAACCAATAAAACAAAATTCCTTCATACTCTATGTAGGTATTAGGGTTGACTGGTTAGATTCCCTGAATTCAGATGGCTCTTTGCAAGCCTGAGATCGGGGAACAGAAGCCTGTTGAGAAGTGTTTTGCAGCTGAACTATGCCTGTCTGTTGCCTGTTTCCAACAAAATAATAATTTTTCTTTTGAGATTGGGTCTCACTCTGTTGCCCAAGCTGGAGTGCAGTGGCATGATCACAGCTCACTGCAGCCTTGAACTCTTGGGCTCAAGTGATACTCCTGACTCAGCCTCTTGAGTACCTGGGACCACAGGTTCATGCCACTAAGTCTGGCTAGTTTTTATATTTTTTGTAGAGACAGGGTCTTCTTTTGTTGCCCAGACTGGTCTTAAACTTCTAGGCTCAAGCAATCCTCCCCTCTTGGCCTCCCAAAGCAGAGGGATTACAAACGTGAGCCACCACCCTGGGCCCTGTTTCCAACAAAAATACTCTCCGACACAGTGTCACTGCACGTTAGTCTGGCAGTGCATGTGAACAAACTTAATACACTCAGGGAAATAAGAAATGGATTTTATTAAGTTTATTAGCGGCTCAAAACATGATACTTCAACAGTGGGAGGAAAGTGATCCACCCACATAATTTGTGTGGAATGAGCATTTGGCTTTAACTACAGCTAATAAGTGAAACCTAAAACCGAGTTTTCCATCTGAAGACCTTTGGGGTCCATTTTTATACTACCTTGATCAAACCGGGAATGAAAGTTCAAGTTAGCTTCCTCTGCTCCGGAGTGTCCTGGAGTTTCTCCAGTCACACCTCTCCACATCAGCCTCGCCTCAGGCTTCTCCTTCCCTCCCACTGTAGCTTAACTTGGCTCCCAACCAAGGATGCATTTCTACCAATCAGATGCCACCAAAGGGTTCCCTCTGGTAGCTGGCAGGGCAGTGAGAGGGTGTGAGGGAGGAGCTGGGAGGTGCTGGCTGAGGACTCCAGAGGAGACTCATCTCTGAGGGCACTTTTGCAGAACAGGGAGGATCTCACTGGTGAGCTCAGCTCCAGCCAAGATAAAAGGCTAAGGAGGGGGCCCATGTGCTGCTCAAGTTTTAAAGAGAAATGATATGTACAAATGATAACAACTACTAAAACTGACCATGGGCAGGGCCAGCCATCAATCCTCACAACCACTGTTCTACTGTTGGAGGGATCTCTTATGTTCCTTTTATAGAAGAGGATACAAGGCCGGGCGCGGTGGCTCATGCCTGGAATCCTAGCACTCTGGGAGGCAGAGGTGGGTGGACTGCTTGAGCTTGGGAGTTTGAAACCAGCCTGAGCAAGAATGAGACCCTATCTGTACTAAAAAAAAAGAAAAAAATTAGCTAGGCACCTGTAGTCCCAGCTACTTGGGAGGCTGAGGCAAGAGGATCACTTGAGGTTGCTGTGAGCTGTAGAGGAAACAGACACTGTAAGCAAAGTGACCTGCCCACGGCCACATCTCTCAGCATCACAGCTACAGTCAGCTCTTCCTTCTGCAATGCTGGGCCTTAAGTGCCTTGCCCTGGAACCACCTTACACACATTTAGAAAATGCAGATTCCTGGGCCCTGTGTCACAGCTTCTGATATAGTAGGTCTGGGCTGATTCTGAGGCAGAGAAACGTTTACAGATCAATAGACTAGAATGTGAGATGCA
Source organism: Galagoides demidoff (assembly GCA_963574575.1). Taxonomy (NCBI): domain Eukaryota; kingdom Metazoa; phylum Chordata; class Mammalia; order Primates; family Galagidae; genus Galagoides; species Galagoides demidoff. Next base: position 8,786 of record CAUYQV010088905.1, read on the forward strand.
GGGTGGACATGGTTGAGGGAGGCTGCCAGCAGCTGAGCTGACAGAGAAAGAGAGGTGCTCCTTCGAGATCCTCAGAAGAAAAGGCAAGCTGGGGGTTTTGAGACAATCCATAGGAATATCAGACTCCAAACGACCAGACCTACCTCCCCATGAGCCTTCCAGTTTGCACTAACCCCTGCAAGGGAACTCCCTGGTGTCGAGACTTATGCAGCTGCTGTGGGGTCCTACAGTTAAACTCTGCTTTGTATTAAGCAGCTTTCCTTTACAGGGAGTTACTGCATAAGAGTTATCTGCAAATAACTGTCAGCATGGAAATAAGTAACAATTCTTATACACAAAGATGCTCAGGGCAATACTACTTGTAATATTGAAAAACTGTAAACAAATAAAACATCCAGCAGAAGATTGAACTGTGCAGACATTCGAAACAACGGTGTGGAGTGTATTTAACGATACGGGAAATGTTCATATTATGTCATGTGGAAAAAGGTAAATAATAATTCTGTTTATGTTTTGCAAACAGCCAAAACAAAAGGCTGGAAAAAAATGTATCGCAATGTTCGAGTGGGTCTCTTTGGGTGGCCAGACTACAGATAACTTTTATTTTCTTTTTAAATCTTTCTGTATGTGGCTAATTTTCCACAAGAAACAGATTATTGTTATATTAAAATTGTCATCATTCAATGTTTACGAGGAATGAGAAAAAAAGTTATTAAAAAAATCACAGCCTGGGGGCAGCGCCTGTGGCTCAAGGAGTAGGGTGCTGGCCCCATAGATTGGAGGTGGTGGGTTCAAACTCAGCCCTGGCCAAAAACTGTAAAAAAAAAAAAAAAAAAAAAAAAATCACAGCCACAAAGAAAGAGTGAAAGTGAGAGCAAGGAGAGACCCCCATTTTCCTCCAGAGGGAGGTTGTGTCCCAAGTGGTCATTCCTAGCCTGTGCTTCTCTCCTCTGGCCCGCGCAGTTGGCTTGACTGTCTCTCTGCTACAGGGGGAGGTGGGGGCTCTGTCTTCTCTGATCACTCTCATACCCACAGCACCTGGTGGAGGCCTGCACTTGGCTGCCTATGGATAAGTATTTGCCGTATGTAAGAATAAACAAGTGAATGACTAGTGCAATTCCCAATCCCTGGGCCATGGACTGGCACTGGTCTGTGGCCTGTTAGCAACTGGGCCACACGGCAGGAGCTGAGCTTCATCTGTATTTACAGCCACTCCCCATTACCCCCACACTGCCTGGGCTCTGCCTCCTGTCAGATGGGTAGCGCTTCAGATTCTCCTAGGAGCGCAAACTCTATAGTTAACTGTGCATGTGAGGGCACTGGGCTGCGTGCCCCTTATGAGAATCTAATGCCTGATGATCTGAGGTGGAGCTGAGGTGGTGATGCCAGTGCTGGGGAGTGGTGGCAAATACAGATTATCATTAGCAGAGAGGTTTGACTGCACAGAGACCATGATAAGTCAACTGCTTACGGACTCACATCAAAACCATCCCTGTCCCCTGTTCCCGAGCTTTGGAAAAATCATCTTCCATGAAATCAGTCCCTGTGCCCAAAAGGTTGGGGACCACTTACACAGAGTATTTCCAAACATCCCTGAGCACCACTGTTGGGCTTATAGTAGGCGCTTAATTCATACCAACTTTTTTGATGGGGAATCCCGTCAAAAGGGAAGCAGGCCTGGTGAGAGGAGCCAGCATCCTGCCACCTCCCCCAGAGTCCAGACAGGACTCCGGCCTCACTGTGGATGCTGCGTGGAACTGAATGGCTGATTTTGTTTGCTGAGAGAAGCGGCTAGGTAGCTCTGGATCTGCAAAGGCAGTCATGCCCGTAACCCACGGCCCCACCCACCCCTTTTGGAAAAAGACTGATAAGCATAATGATGATGTTTTAATGAGCTTAATTGCACATTCCTCATGTTCTTGCAGAGTTGCCAACCAGCTAGTTCAACATCCAGCAGTTTACTTGTAATAACTTTCCCCCCTTTCCTGCTGCCAGGGAGCATAATTACTCTTGCGGTGCTCCCATAGTCCAGCTCTCTCTCCCCCTCCTCCTCCTCTTTCTTTTCTCGCTGTTTTTTCCCTTTCTGGGAATTACTCTAAATGGGTATCTTTGAAAGGAGGGTGGCAGGCTGCTTTTGGTACAGTACTTACCAAGAACCCTTTTATCAAAGAGGCCCTTGTGAGCATGCTCTGGACCCCAGCCAATCAGATCATCTCGCTGTCTGTTTCTGGAGAAAATCTGACCCTGGTATGCGAGTCAAGCCAGAGTCTGCAGACAGGCTGACTGCACTCCTAGGCCAACCTGTCTTAGCTGACTGAAAAAATGCTGAAGGGAAAATTACCTGTGTGGCTCCAGACGGAATTAACATTTTCTTATATATATACACGAGTATGTTTATTACTTTTTGTTTAAGAGCGTTTGCCTATCTAATATATTCATTAATGTTATCTGGTCAGTACTTGAAACATTTTGAAATATGTGCAAATGCAATAAGGCTACAGGGCCTGGAGGCAAAATAAGATGAATTTTCTAATTAAATGACAGAAAACTGTTTTGGGATTAACGGATGGCAGTGCTGTAATCTGTTTATGGGCGCTGCTCCGTGCAGGGACATTTGGTCCATGTACAGGCCCTGGTGGGTTGTAAGGACTTGGATACCAAGCACTCCTACCCTTCCCTCCCCTGTCTCAACCCACACCCCATCCCAACCAAGCACTGAGATAAGGAGAGATGCTGTGGCCCCGCCATGGCAGACAAAGGCCTCTTCTCAGAGAGCACCTGTTGGGAGCCTGCTTTTCCAAGTGGCATTCTTCTGCCATGGGGGTAAATTCATGCCACAGAATTTTTTTTTTTCCTAAAAAAGGTAGGATACATCTTTACCAACCCCACATCAAATCGTCACTTCTACTTCATACCATGTATTCCATTTGGTACATGAATTATGCCCAAATAATCAAGCAACCGGCAATGAGTATTCTCTTCATTTCAGGTCAGACCCGAAAGATGACTGCCATCATCTCGTCATGCCACAGAATTTTATGCAAGCTTATCTACTGAGCAGAGTCTCAGGATCCTTATTTTCAAGTCTAAGTCCCCAAATCATTTTATGAACACATTTTTGACATTTCCAATCAAAGGTCATATTTGAAAAATATATTTTATCATTTCTAGTTGAGAAAAGTACTAACTTATTTCCTGTTTCCTAGACCCAGTTGCCTCCCTGCCCCTCTGAAAACCCAGGTTTGTGGATGCTGCACATGTTGTGTGCCCCCCGGCAGCCCCATGCTGGGCCAACTGCCAGGGCATGGAGACAGAAAAGATGTGTGGCCTTTGTCCTCAAGGATGGGGTCTGGACACTTCAGTTCCTCTACCTGAGATGATTTCTTGCAGCTTTTAGTATATTCAGAATTCATCTGAATGCTTATAAAATAGTAACAGCTTTATACCACTAGAGTGTTAATAGCGGCACCAAGGAAAGGTGATAGAATTATTGTGCCACGTACTTTTTCTCTGTGCTTTTCAGAATTTTCCAAAAGTTCTACAGTGAACTCTTACTTTTGTAGATATAAAACATGCTATCAAGAAGAAACTTCTTGGGAACACTGAACAGGCACATTCCTGAATTCTATAGAGAGTAAATCGAGGGACAACAGGCCAGGCCGCAGTCAGTAGTAGTGGAGGGGAGTCTGAATGCATAGGGGGGTTTTAATGAGTGGGGCAGCGTGAGGATCACAGCTGGCTTGGGCTCAGTTCCTGAGTGTTAAATCAAGTAATAACAAATACGTGACTATGTTTTACATACGAGATTTCCTAACTTCCTGAGAAGTAAACAGTCCCCCTTGGTCGTCCCTCCTAAGGAATGTCTACGTTCTTGCTGTCAGCTTAACATTTTCCCAAAGTTTTCTCGTTTTTACAGAAGCACAGGGTCCCAAACAGAATGCCAGCACTATTTTCTCTGGTGACCCAGCTTGCACACTTACATAGATAGCATCAAGGCCTGCATCAAATCGCAGCAAGATGTTTGTGTGCTGGGTCTCTTCCCAGATTCCTACCTGTGCTGTGTGCATTGTTTTTCCTCTTACGGTTCTAGACCTGACCTGGAAAGGAATACTTGGAAATTTTCTGATGGTTTGATTCACTCTGACCTAAAGGGTTTCTGTCTGAAAGTGCTTTCTTTCTCCTTTATAATTCCCTGCGAAGCATGGGTGTAAGGCTGAAATCGAAGCTTTTCCAGCCACGAGAGAATGAAATATCCAATTCTTTTCATATCAATATATTCACAGGAAATAAACTGACTGTGTTCCTGGCTACTTCAACTCTGGCAGAATATAAGTCTGGGGGAAGAAGGGAAAAAAAAAAAGTCCGCTTGTGTCCTTACATGGTTTCTGTTCCCGTACCTGGGGAAAATAGCTAATTTTTATCACCAAATTCTATCTCTGAATGGCCAATGAAAAAATGATGGAAAAAATTCTTTGCAAACAGTGCATGGCATGCTATAAAACTATTCAATAACAGTAATTACAGGTTTGGTCTCAAGAGCAAACCATGACCCTGGGGGGAAAATGCTCCCTGATCAAGCGGAATAAACTCTTTCTAGGATTTGCATACTGTCTTTGGGAAAAAAAAACAAGACAAACAAAAAATAAAAACAAACAAACGCAATCATTTGCCAGAGTTGAGAAAAGCAATTTGAGGAAAAAAAGAAAAAGTAACTTGAGAACATCTTTGGGATTAAGGGTTGTATTATTATATTCAAAGGAGTAAAATTTCTTGGCTGTTTCTCTCATGTGTCTAAACCTGGCAAAGGAATCCTTTTTTCACAAGTAAATTGTTGTTGAGTCTAACAGCTGATAATACCTTACGATTTATAATACCTTTATATTACCATCTTTTTAGGGCATCTGTTTTATGTAATCTAATTCCTTTAAAAGGCCATTTTTCCAATGTATAACTAAATTCGATTGAATGAGAATTTTTATGTAAAATATATATACAAAGCAGGAAGAAGAAATCCTTTTTCATGTCTTACTTATTGATTATAAAATACGGTTTCAGAGTCCACAAACTATAGACCTCTGTCACGCAGAAAAAGGGTAATAATTACAGGAAAGAAGTCCGTGTGAGCGAGCTGAATACCCCAATGAAGTCTGCAGTATTTCCAAAGGACAGACTGCTATGCCATCAGCACCCCCAGGCGCTGGATTTTAAGGAAGTAAATAGAAAAACACCAACCAGGCACCAGTCTTCCTTCTTCCTGATACTCTGATATAGTAGCTGGACAGCTCAACACAGAAAACAACCCATAGCTTACGGAGCGGAGAAGACATTGAGCTTGAAAGCTGTTCTTCACCTACCTACAGCAGACGGGCCTTATAAAACCCTGGCAGCCACAGCAAGGAGAAAAACTCCCACGTTTTTAGTGTCATTTTCCCAAAGCATATTCCCCCCGAAAGAGAATCAGCCCTTCAACACTGTCAAAGTTTTCTCAAATAGCACAAAGGTCAGAAAGTGCTAGAGCAACAGAGATGCAATGGATGGAATCTGCCAGCTTATTTATTCTTTGGGCAACTGTGGCTGGGGATACAGAGACTTAGTCAATAGTGTAATGAAAATAGCACAAGCCGGGGGAAAAAATGCGAAGAGGATCAGAGGAAGAAGTGGAATCAGGATGATAACAAAGAAGGGCGCTCTGGTTGGAGCCAGGCGTGGTTCAGTCCTGGTAGCTCCGGACTCTGGTTTCTCCACAGCTTAGTAGGGAGGACCTGGTAAGTAAAACCCGCACTCTTTTCCAAACAGCGTATTATCCTGGTTCTGCTGTATCTGGTTTCAGTTTATAGTTTTACGTTACCTACATATACAGTTAATCTAGACCGTGACTTTGGTTCTTTTCAACTTAAGAGAGACCTGCTTCCTGTCTGAATGCTAAGTTAAAAGAACACATTAGTTGTTGAACTTGAACAGAACATCTGTAATCTGCACCCTGGCACCTGAATGGGTAGGACTGGGTAAGCGGTAACCATTAGAGTTGCTGCCCAACCTCTGCTTGCTCCACCATCATGAAAACTTGTCCTTGAGCAAAGGAAGCATGGGTGGCTATCTGCAAAGATTTAAGTACCTCAAAGGGACTGTGTAACCAAGGAGAGTCATAAGAGGTCAACTCCTAACCTCTGCAGGTATGTGGTATTAAATCGATCCTTTCACTCGGCTTGCTTTTTGTGCTACTCTAAAATGTGTGACCTCTGGCTTAAGAGTCCCAGACTCCTATCCCATTTCTTTGCTTCTCTGGGGAGATGGACAATTTTATTCCTTTCATTGGTTCGGCTTATAAAAGTGACTATAATTGGCTCCAAAGAAACTATAAACTTGGGAAGACATGGATGATATGTTAATGAAGTCTTGAGTGCTCCCCAGTAAGATGCAGGCAGTTAGATTCTGGTCTAGAAGCAAGGATGCACCTGGTAAGATCCTGGTTATAGTAATTATTGAACATACTTAGCTAAACAGTAGGGAGTTAATTATTGAGCACCTACTGTGTGCCTGATAAGACAGATGTGGTCCACTCTCTGTTCCTGCTCTCTATATGAGCCCTGGCAATCCGTGCATCTCAGCTACAACACCTTCTCATTCTTTTCTCTCTCCTCAAAAGATAAACACTTGGTCAGGCATGGTGGCTCACAACTGTAATCTTGGCACTTTGGGAGGCCAAGGCGGGTGGATCGCCTGAGCTCAGGAGTTCAAAACCAGCCTGAGTAAGAATGAGACCTCGTCTCTACTAAAAAATAGAAAAACTGTGTGAGCATGGTGGCTCATGCCTGTAATCCCAGCACTCTGGGAGGCTGAGGCTGGTGGATTGCCTGAGCTCACAATTTCTGGCTCCCTGAGCCAGAGTGAGACCCTGCCTCTAAAAATAGCCAGGCATTATGGTGGGTACCTGTAGTCCTAGCTGCTTGGGAGGCTAAGGCAAGAGAATTGCTTGAGCCCAAGAGTTGAGGTTGCTATGAGCTATGATGCCATGGCACTCTACCAAGGGCAACATAGTGAGACTCTGTTTCAAAAAATAATAATAAATAAATAAAAGAAATTAAAAAAATAAAAATAGAAAAACTAGCTGGACGTTGTGGCGGCTACCTGTAGTTTTTGCTGCTCAGGAGACTGAAGCAAGAGGATCACTTGAGCCCAAGAGTTTGAGTATGCTGTGAGGTATGCCGTAACATTCTACCCAGGGCCCAGAGTGAGACTCTAAATAAATAAATACATAAATAAATGAATAAGTAAGTAAATAAATAAAAACGAGTACTTTATACCCAACACTAGTTTAAGCACTGACATTATTCTATAGCACTAGGAAACTTTTAGTATCCATTTACAGTTCAGAAAGATAAAGATGAAACAACCCAAATCCAAGAGGCAATATAAAAAGAATGGCACAAAACAAATTTGTACGCTCATTCTAAAAAACAGGGGAAAACCGACTGGGAAACTTTCATTTTCTTCTTGGATGTCTATTTAAAAAAAAAATCCCATGTGTACATGTGTCTGCGGAAACCTTCATTATCTCAACGATAGTGAGGTCCTGCAGGCCGATGTTGCCATGGAACAAGCAGTATTTGCCTTTTATTCTATTGCACAATATCTAATTACAGAGATCCTGATAAAATTATGCATTCCTCAGCACAAATTATGGTCATTCTCCAGGAGCCTTCATGTACCTACTTTGTCAAATTTCATTAAAAAAAATATCAGGGATGACTTTGCAGAGTCTAAGGGATAAGCAGTGCCGTCTCTAACCAGAGTTAGCCCTTTTCAAGATGGAATTCTCTCGAACCTTTAGTGTGGGGCTGTCGGAATGTCCTAAGGGTAAGAGGCAGCTCACTTAATTTATTCTCCCACAAAAGCATAGGTCAAAACTCTAAAGCCCTTTCTCCCACAGGACTGTTGCATAAGATGCATGTTTAAAAATCAGTCTCTGTTTCCTTCCCAAACACAATAATCAACTGAGTAGGAAGGCTTAACTGCTTTTGGAAATTACAAAGACAGGTGATACTGCCTCTCTGTTCATCTCCACCTGCAGGCAACCACTGCCCTAAGTTAATGGGCATGCTCTGTTGTTGTTTTTACACTTTTACTACATATTTATGTAGCTATAAACATGCATAATACTCCATATGTAACTTTTGGAAATTATCTTTACAATGCATATATGTGGAAGCACGATCATGTCTATTAACATAGTATTCTACTATGCTGAACTTCCTGCTGACTTATATTGCTTCTAATTTCTGCTACCATGGGCACCCGTAGCTCAGTGGTTAGAGCACTGCCACATGCTCCAGGGCTGGTGGGTTTGAACCTGGCCTGAGCCTGCTAAACAAACAAACAAAAAAATACCTGGGCAACATGGCAGGAGCCTATGGTCCCAGCTACTAGGAAGGCTGAGGCAAGAGAATCACTTGAGAATCACTTGCTGCAGACACATGAGGCAAGAGTTTGAGGTTGCTGTGAGCTATGATGTCATAGTACTCTACTGAGGGTGACAAAGTGAGACTCTGTCTCAATTAAAAAAAAAATTCTGCTACTCTAATGTTGCAATAAATGTCCTGTTGTCAGTACCTGCAAAGATTTTTCTTGGTGTCTTCAAACTGGATTACAGCTAAGTTTAAGAGAGTTGATTTCCAGATCCCGAACCTCCATATATACTTTGTTCACACCTTCTGAGAACTGCCTATGATCCAGGGACCTTGTAGTTTTTCTTTTTTGTTTTAAATATCTCCTCCTGCCCTGATGTATAATAACCTCAACAGAGCCAGATAAAGAGACAGCTGCTGTAAGTAGCCACTCCTTTAATCAAGGACCACAGATCCAGTGTGGGCTTTGAATTCTGTCTTATACATATTCCTATCAAGGGTGAGGCGCAGTGTTCAGCCCATGTTGGGATGGTCTGAAAGCAGATGCGGCACACTGTCAAGTGCGATGGTGCAAGTTTTGATAATCCTTGTCCATGACTTTACCTTTTCCAGCCCCTATCTTATTTTCAAAGGATATCGTTCTCCTGATAAAATCTTAAGAGGACAAAGCAAGAGAGTGTCAGTAAGAAGTCCTGATGCTGGCAGCACCTTACATCCCCCAGGTGCCAAATCACAGAGAGGCTTGAAGCTCGATGCTTCCCGTGTCTAAGGCCTCCGTACTGGTTTCCTGCCTACCTTAGAACTAGAACAGAAATGACATGTTGTCCTTGAGACATGTATTAACACATTTACTTAAACAGAAAAAAATGAAGCTGGACTTGTGCTGGTAGAAAATAAGTCTACTTGGGTTGTTTTACTTGATAATGAAGATTGGTTGTACTAATTGGGTCATACAGTGAGTGTTTCCATAATTGGAGTGAGCTAAGTCTGTAACTCCAGGGTTTGATTAAGAATATATTTAAGGTACATAAAGAGCATTTTCTTTTTTTTTTTTCTGAGACGGAGCCTCAAGCTATCCCCCTGGGTAGAGTGCCATGGCATCACAGCTCACAGCAACCTCCAACTCCTGGGCTCAAGCAAGTCTCCTGCCTCCGCCTCCCAAGTAGCTGGGACCACAGGCGCCCGCCACAACACCCGGCCAT
>CAUYQV010088906.1:0-46052 GCA_963574575.1 Galagoides demidoff
ATCACAGCTCACAGCAACCTCCAACTCCTGGGCTCAAGCGAGTCTCCTGCCTCCGCCTCCCAAGTAGCTGGGACCACAGGTGCCCACCACAACGCCCAGCCATTTTTTGGTTGCAGCTATCATTGTTGTTTGGCGGGCCCGGGCTGGGGATTCGAACCTGCCACCTTAGGTGTACGTGGCTGGCGAGTACAAAATACTGAAGATTATTTGTGCTAATAGAATAAAAAAAACACACATTTGAAGCCTTAAAGTCACTGGGGTTTGCTACTGAGTTCACTAACCAGTGCTAAAATCTTTCATCTTTCCACTTATTGGTGACAGCTTGTATGGAGGTTCTTAATTACAGGACAATTGTTTTCATGTCCCAGAAACCCCCTTCCTTCGTCTCAATCCATGTAGTTTTAATTGCACCAATTCGGATCTCAATTCTAAGCAAACATATAGGACCTCAAGACTCAGCCATTTCACACAGCTCTTGGTGATTGGGTACAAAAGGGTTGCACAGCCCAGGTGGAGTAAATAGACTCTTAGGGATTTCTAGAAAACGATACTCTCTCTCTTATCTAACTGTCCTGCAACATGACAGGTTGCAGAGTCTGCCGTGGCCTCCTCCTGCTTTTGACTATGTGAGGTCTGTGTCTGAAACTCCAAAGTCAAAAGCAGAGATGAAAAATAAAGAAACACTGATCCTTCATAATATTTTGTGCCCTGAATCCACTAAAGCCTAAAAGTAATTGGACACAGAGATACGGACAATATATGAAGGAAATTTGTTTCTAATGGCTTTAGCACTTGAAAGAGAGAAGCCCTAAATTAAGAGAGATTCCCTTCTACCCAGAGGCGTCAGTGGGTAAGATAAGCTCTTCCATATTACTTCCTATATTTCTTTTCTTTTCCTTTTTTTTTTTTTTTTTTTTTTTTTTGAGACAGTGTCTTGCTCTGTCCTCTGGGCTGGAGTGCAGCAGTGTGACCTCAAACTCCTGGGCTCAACTGATCCTCCGGCCTCAGCATTCTGAGTAGCTGGGACTGCGGGCATGTGACACCACATGTGACTAATATTTTCTAATTTTTGTTCAGCGAGGTGGTCTGATCCTTGCATAGGCTGGTCTTGAAATGGCTTCAACCAATCCTCCTGCTTTGGCCTTCCAAAATGGTAGTTAGGAAGACAGGCATGAGCCACTAGATCCAGCCTTTTATTTCTCTTTATAGAAAATGCCATAACATTAATTGTAACAGAGAATTAATGCTCTGTTAGAATCCTAGTTGTAACAAGAGAGATGGTTTGTACACATGTATTAGGGACTGAACAACTAGTTGTATATTTGGATAATACTATATTAACTAATATTAAGTACATGTTAATATAGTAAAATATAATACATGTTAACTATTAACATCAAAACTTTTAATGTTTATGATGAAGCATTTATACTAAATCCAAAGTATGAAAAATAATACAAAAAAAAAAAAACCCAACTGTCAGGACGGCACCTGTGGCTCAAAGGAGTAGGACACTGGCCCCGTATACCGGAGGTGGTGGGTTCAAACCCAGCCCTGGCCAAAACTGAAAAAAAAAAAAAGACAATTCTCATAATACATCAACATGCTTTCGACAATTACCAGGATTTAATGTCTGTTTTTAATTCCTTGCTTCAGCATTTTACAGAAAATCTCAGATATCACAGAACTTTTCTCCCTGAAAAGTTTTAGTACAATTCTCTAAGTCTTAAGAATGTTCTCATACGTGACTACCATTCTTTTATCGCATCTAACATTGATAACATTCAGTCTATTATCTAATTTCCCTAATTTCTAAAAACATAGCTCTATAACATCAGTTTTAAATAAGTTGTATTTATTGAATACATGTTATGTGCTATACATCTTCTGGGCATTTTACAAATGATATAACAGTCTCTGTAGACAAAGGAGATACTTGATGACTTGACTAAGAACTAATAAACGTCCCGAGCCCTCGTGTGCTACCGATACCATCTCATTTATTCCTAAACCTTTATCAGGGAAAATGTTCTTCTTTAATTTCTTAAAAAAATTATGACACAGTGGGATTACTCTATTTCTCATTTACATATTTTCATTCCTTTTTGGTGTGAAATTAACCAAATGTTTTCTAAATCTGTAAAGAATGTATGTTAATTTTCAGGGGGAAAAAATGTACTGTTGGTGGAGATTTTAAATTTAAAACAAACTACTTTTGGGAATGTATTTTACATATGTTCCTTCTGTATCTAGGAATATGAGGTTGCCCTAAATCCTTCTTTGGCTTCCCTTGCCTTTTGTATTTTTAGCTACAAAGGATGCAGTGTTCCATGGAAGCTGAAGCAGGCCTTTCTTCCTTACCTGCTTCCCCAGTACCACCTATAATTCCACTACTTACCTTACGTCTCCTAAACCTTCTACCTGTCCTTGTTTTTTTCCCAATGTCAAATAACCTCAAACCAAGCTCGTACCTGTATTCTCTTCTACACTATCTCTAAATGATATTTCAGAACTAATCAAAGCCACTGGAGAAACAAACAGAGAAGGCTGTTATGGCTTGAAATTTAGGAGCCCCATATTCATTTGTCAAGAAGGCAATGAATTCTTATAACATTTCGGTAGAAATAAAGAATCCTTCAGGAAAGTCTTGAATAGGTCCCACACAAATGCATGAAATGGCTTAAATGACCTAGTTTAGAGAGGCCTTTGGAAGTTTTGACATTCTACTTTGGAATACCTGTGTTATTAAGGTGGGGAATAACAGGAAAAGACAGAGTCGGTCCCCTACTCGTTATATTCCGTTGAGAATGCATTATATGTGGGTTTTGTTTGGAAGCTATTTTATGCCACATAAGGATCAAATAGAGTTGAAATATTGCATTTCCTGATGCAGAATGAATTTGTGCATCACTAAGTTGACTTTATGAACATTTATTCCTTCTCAACCTTTTTCTCTGGCTTGGGATGCAGCACATGTTGCCATGTGAAGAAATTTCTGCCATGAACAGAAATTATACATCAATAAATGAACTGTTTGGCTCTGAGGTGTTGTACCAAGGAGAAAAAAGGAGGTGGTGAGGGCTCCAGCCCCTTCTACCCTACTAGGTTAAAATACAATCATTCAGAGCCTGCTCAGTTTTGAACATGGTAACTTAGCTGAAGGTAGTAAAGTTGAACGCAACTAACGGAGTTGTGTTCCAGTTAATGAAGATTCAGCTCTAGGGGGGTGGAATGTCCTACACCCCATCGGAACTTCTCAGCCAAATCTCTTTCTGCTCCTTCTGCTTATCTTATTCCTTCCAGTGTATGACCCTGAGGAAACTTTGTGATTTTCCGTTGTAACATCCAAGTCTCTGAAAAATTTCTATTAAAGAGAATATAAAAAGAAGGGCTATGTTTTGAAGTCATAAGGCAAGAAGAAAAAAAATCAGGAGAGGCATTGTGAGATGGAGAAACTTAAATTTGGAAGCAAAAATAGTTCATCATTTTCCTTTCTAAGTTTTGGTCAGTAGAGAGTTTGGAGCCAATCTTATTTTTCCATATATTTCCAGGTTTCTTTTTTTTTTTCACTTTAATCAATTTTATTTTATTTTATATTGGGGGGAATCTATATTAAGACTTTAGAATTTTAATCATTAATTTTTTTATTAAGTTATTACACATATATCGTGAATAGATTTATGCATTTGTGGGATACAATGTGTTGTTTTTTTATACCATTTGGAGTGCTTACATCAAACTAATGAATATAGCTTTCACCTCATTTACTTGATTATTGTGTTAAGACATTTATGTTGTATACTTGATAGATTTAACTTGTACCCTTGTAATATGCTACATAGGTGTGATCCCACCATTTACCTTCCCTCTATTAAACCTGCCCCCTCTCCTCCCTTCCCCCTCCATTTCTCTCCTTCATCCTAGGCTATAATTGTGTTCTATCTTTCATAAGAAAGTATGAGTTAGGAAGCGCCTTTGGCTCAATGGGTAGGGGGCCAGCCCCATATACCGAGGGTGTTGGGTTGCAACCTGGCCCCAGCCAAACTTCAACTAAAAAGTAGCTGGACATTATGGCGGGCACCTGAGGTCCCAGATACTTGGGAGGCTGAGGCAAGAGAATCACCTAAGCCCAAGAGCTGGAGGTTGCTGTGAGCTGTGACTCCACTGTACTTTACCGAGGGTGACAAAGTGAGACTGTTTCTAAAGAAAAAAAGAAAGCATGAGTAAAGATAAATTGGTTTCATAAAAGTATAGAGTACATTGGATACTTTTTCTTCCATTCTACTTTATTAAGTAGAATATGTTCTAGCTCCATCCATGTAAATATAAAAGAGGTAAAGTCTCCATCTTTTTTAAAGCTGCATAGTATTCCATGGTATACAAATATCACAATTTATTAATCCATTCATGGGTTAGTGGACATATGGGCTTATTCCATGACTTGGCCATTATGAATTAAGTTGTAATGAATAATCTGGTACAAATATCTTTGCTGCAAAGTGATTATTGGTCTTTTGGATGGACTCCTAGTAGAGGAATTACAGGATCAAATGGCAGGTCTACTTTTAGATCCCTGAGTGTTCTCCAAACTTTTTTCCAAAAGGAAAGTATTAGCTTGCATTCCCACTAGCAGTGCAGAAGTGCTCCCTCTTTTCCACATCCATGCCAACATCTGTAGTTTTGGGATTTTTTTTTTATGTGGGCTACTCTTACTGGAATTAGATGATATCTCAAAGTGGTTTTGATTTGCATTTCCCTGATGATTAAAGATGATGAGCATTTTTTCATGTGTCTGTAGGCCATGCACCTACCTGTCTTCTTCATAGAAGCTTCTGTTCAAGTCTCTTGCCCACAATGACATGGGATTACTTGTTCTTTTCTTATTAATAAGTTTGAGTTTTCTGTGGATTCTGGTTATCAGACCTTTGTCAGAAACATAATCTGCAAGTATCCTCTCCCATTTTGAGGGATGTCTGCTTACTTTACTACTGGGTTCTTGGCTTTACAGAAGCTTTTTAGTTTGATTATATCCCAGTAATGTATTTTTAGTGTTGCTTCAATTGCCCGGTGTGTGTGTGGGGTCCTTCTCATCAAGTTTTGCCCAGGACAATTTCTTCAAGTGTTTCCCCTTCACTCTCTCTAGGAATATTTATAGTTCTATGTCTTAAGTTTAAGTCTTTTATCAAGTAGGAGTCAATTTTTTGTTAGAAGTGAAAGATGTGGATCCATTTCAGTCTTCTAAAAGTCACCAGCCAATTCCCCCAGCACCAATTGTTAAATAGGGAATCTTTCCCCCAATTTATATTTTTGATGAACTTATCAAAGATCAAATGACAATACATGTCTGAATTCATCTCTTGGTCTTCAGTTCTGTTCCATATATCTACCTCTCTATTTTTGTGCCAGTACCATGCTATTTGATCACTATAGATTTATAGTCTGAAGTCTGGTAGTGTGATTTTACCTGATTGGTTTTTATTTCTGAGTAATGTCTTGGCTATTCGAGTTTTTTTCTGTTTCCATATAAAATAAAATACTAGTTTTTCTAGATCTTTAAAGTATGACAGAGGTGCTTTAATAGGGATTGCATTAAATCTATAGATTGCTTTGGTTGGTAGGGACATTTTAACAATGTTGATTCTTCCCAGCCATGAGCATGGTATGTTTTTTCCATTTGTTAACATCTTCACCTATTTCTTTTCTCAGAATTTCATAGTTCTTTTTATAGAGATCTTTCACATCCTTTGTTACTACACTCACAGACATTTCATTTTCTTTGGCACTACTATAAAAGTAATAGAGTTCGTGACTGTTTTTTCAGCTTGACCACTGTTGGTATATATGAATGCTACTGATTTTTGGTTATTGATTTTGTAGCCTGAGATGCTGCTGTATTCCTTGATCACTTCTAGGAGTTTTGTAGTTGAGTCCCTGGGGTTTTCCAGGTATACAATCATATCATCTGCGAAGAGTGAAAGTTTGATCTCCTCTGATCTTATACAGATACCTTTTCTTGCCTGATTGCAATGGCTAAGACTTCCATTACAATGGTAAAAAGCCGTAGAGACAGTGGGCAACCTTTCCTGGTTCCTGATCTGAGTGAAAATGTTTTCAATTTTACTCCATTCAAAATAATATTGGCTGTGCGTTTGCTGTAGATGGCCTCTAGCAGTTTAAGAAATGTCCCTTCTATACCAATTTTCTTGAGGGTTCAGAATCATGAATGGATGCTGGATATTATCAAAAGCTTTTTCCGCATCAATTGAGAGAATCATATTGTCTTTGTTTTTTAATTTTTTATGTATTATATTTATAGATTTATGTATATTGAACCAGCCTTGAGACCCTGGGATAAAACCCACTTGGTTGTGGTATATAATTTGCTTGATGTGTTGCTAGTTTCTGTTTGCTAGGATCATATTGAATATTTTTGAATCAATATTCATTAGAGGTATTGATCTATAATTTTCTTTTCTTATTCAGTCTTTTCCTGGTTTGGGGATCAGGGTGATGTTTGCTTCATAGAATGAGTTGGGAAGTATTCCTTCTTTTTCTGTCTTTTGGAAAAAGTTAAGAAATATAGGTACTAGTTCCTCTTTAAAAGTTTGTTAGAATTCTGATGTGAAGCCATCTGGTCCTGGACTTTTCTTTTTGGGAGATTTCTTAAAGTTGATGGCATTTGATATAGGCCTCTTCAAAATTTCTGCTTCTTTCTAGATAAGTCTAGGAAGGTGTTGTGCTTCCGAGTATTGGCCTATATCCTTCATATTTTCATACTTCTGAGAATAAAGTTTTTTGTAATATTCATTGAGAATTTTTTTAATTTGTCAGGAGTTTGTTGTTATTTTGTCTTTGTCATTTCTGATTGATGAAATTATGGATTTTACTCTTTGTTTCTGGTTAGGTTAGCCAAAGGTTTATCTATTTTATTGACCTTTTCAAAAAAATAACTTTTTGATTCATTGATTTTTGCATGATTCTTTTGTTTTCAATTTCATTTAATTCTGCTCTAATTTTGTTTATTTATTTTCTTCTGCAGGGTTTGGCCTTGGAATTTTTTTCCTTTTCCAGTTGCTTGAGATGTCCCCTTATGTTGTTGACTTCCTCTATTTCCATTCTCTTGAGGAAGGCTTGCAATGCTATACATTTTCCTGTTAGGACTGACTTTATAGTATCCCACAGGTTCTTGTAGTTCATGTCTTCATTATTGTTTTGTTCCTCAAATTTAGTAATTTCTTTTTTAATCTCATCTATGACAGAGCTATCATTCACCAAAAGATTATTTAGTTTTCATGTCTTTGTGTGAGTTTGCAGATTGTTGTTGTTACTGAGTTCAACTTTTATTCCATGATGGTCTGATAAGATACAGGGAATAATTTCTATTATTTTTAATTTACTGAGGTTAGCCTTGTGACCTAAGATGTGATTGATTTTGGAGGATGTTCCATGTGCTGATGAGAAGGATATATATTCAGTTTTTTGTTAGAATGAAATATTCTGTAGATGTGTGTTAAATCCAATTTTTGAATGGTTAATTTTAAGTCTTAAATTTCTTTGCTTAGTTTCTCTTATTGGAGGATCTATCCAGCACTGCCAAAGGGGTGTTAAAATCTCTGGCTATTATGGTGCTGGAGGAAATCAAGTTGCTCATGTCTGTTAGGGTCTCTCTTATAAACTGAGGAGCATTCTGGTTGGGTACATAAATGTTAATAATTGAAACCTCATCATGTTGAGTGTTACCATTAACAAATATGATGTAACCATCCTTATCTTTCCTTACTTTTGTTTGGTTAAAACCTATTGTATCTGAGAATATAATTGAAGTACCTGCTTTTTTCTGATTTCCATTTGCCTGAATTATAGATGACCATCCCTTCACCCTAACTCTATGTTTATCTTTTAAGGTAAGATGAGATTCTTGTATGCATCAGATATCTGGCCTGTATTATTGTATCCAGTCAGCCAACCTGTGCCTCTTTAGAGGACAATTTTAAGCCATTCACGTTAATTAAGAGTATTGCCAAACCTGGTAGTATTTTGGATGTTAAGTTTTTTGAAAGTCCAATGGACTTTTTTTAATCCTTTTGCCACTGTGGAAGTTGGGATTTGATCAAATTTTCTGAGTGAGATTACTTTGGTGGTAGAGCATTGTGCTGGTCATTGTACTAGATGGGTCTGAGAATATCCTGGAGAGCTGATTTAGTTATGGCAACTTTCTTCAACATGTGAATGTCATTAAAGTATTTAATCCTCCCTGTCATAAATGAAACTCAGTTTAGTTGGATACAGGGTCCTGGATTGAAAATTGTTTTGTTTTAGGAGGTTAAAGTTAGATGACCAACTTCTTCTGGCTTGAAAAGTTTCAGCATAGAGAGCTGCAGTCAATCTAATATTCTTCCCCTTGTAGGTTATGGTTTTCTTACCTCTGGCTGCTTGCAGAATTTTCTACTTCATTTCACTTTGGTGAAGTTTATTATAATGTGTCTGGGAAATGTTTTATTTGCATTGAGTTATGGTGGGATTCTGAAAATGTCTGCTATCTGAATTTCACTATCTCTTGGCATGTTTGGGAAGTTCTCCTCGATTATCTCTTGGAATAGAGCATCTGAGCCTTTCACAGCCACCATGTCACCTTCAGGATTTCCGATAAGGTGAATATTTGGATTTTTTTAATTATCCCACAGATCTCTGAGTGAATGATCCATTTTTGCTCCCAACTTCTCCTCCTCTTTCAGCATTTGGGAGAGTTCAAAAGTTTGTTTTCAATGTCAGAAATCCTTTCTTCTGCCTACTCCACTCTGTTACTGAGGGATTTTGGTGTATTTTTCATATCTTGGAGGGCTGCAACTTCTTGCCTCAATGTGTCAAAATCTTTGGTGATTTTGTCTTTGAATTCATTGAATTCTTGAGACAACTTTTTAATTATGCCTAGAATTTCTATTTCCAACTTTACTTCCATTCTGTTAATCTTATTTTCCGTCTAAATTCTAAACTCAATTTCTGGCATCTCAGACATTTGTTTATAAATAGGATCTTCTGGTGTGTCTACCTTGTTCTTGTTTGGGGGAGTTGATCTACTCTAAGTCTTCATGTTGCTGGATTTTTCCCACTGATTCTGCCCCATGATTGTTTTTCACCATTTGGTTAGATGAGCAGATAATGTGAAATTGGATTGAGGGGCTCCTGGAGTTGTGATTAACCAGCCCTTTCCCAAAGAGCTGGGACTAGTGACTGAAGCTTTTCCCCAACAACTTTGCAAAGAACCTGCACAGTACTACATCCTGAGACTCTGGGACTTGCTTGGTGTGGTGGGGCTAGGTGGCTCTTTCTTGAATTCAGCTGCTGTCTGTCCAGTCCTAGTGAATCAGTGACTCTGGGTTGAAGTCTCAGCTGTGGAGAAATACAAGCAATTAAGACATCCTGCCCACCATGGACAATACCTGGAAGAGGAAAATCAAACTTTCCAAATGCAACAGAACCAGGGTACCACCTTGGAGGGTTTTTGGGTGATTTGCCCAGGTCAAGAATTCCAAGCCAATTGTCCCAGTCAGCACCAACTCAAGTGGTAGAGTTCAAAAGGTCTCCAGCAACTAGATGGAAGTTCAAGTGTGGCTCGCTTTGGTGCTCCACAGAGTCAGAAAGGCCCACCCAGTAGAAGAGGGGAACCAGGGGAGCTGATGCCTCTTTCCCCACCTTGCACCTCCTTCACTGCCAGTCTCTGGTAACCCCACCGCCAGTCTCTGGTAACCCAGTCTCTGTGTTGAAGTTCTGTCCATTAAGCAAATGTGCCAGGACTTTTCACCTGAAAGAGTCAAAGGAAATTCAATGCCTCCTTGGCCCGGCCACCACCCTCTGCCATCAGCCAGCAGGTGGAGCTGAATGCTGCCTGCCTCAGGTATTCAATGGCACCTAGGGAGCTCAGTCCAAACCTGAGGATAACAAGACAACAAATGTTTTTCTCCCTCAGCCACTGTACCTTTGCTCTAGTCACACTGCAGATCTGGTATCACTGTACGGTGAGGTCTGGCTCCCTCTGGCAGTCCTCAGAGTTGATGAGGTGTCTCTCCAAAATTACTCCTGGTGGAATTTCTGTACTATCAGTGAAGCTTCATGGGAAGTTTCTCTGTGAGGCTCTGAGGCAGCCGGAACAGCATAGGTCCCATACGGCTCACAGCCTCCTCCCACTGTTGATTTGCACTTTCGCAGAGCCCAGCCCAACAGCCTCCCCACTCTGTGTGTCTGTACTACTATTGGGCTCACTGTTACAGTGTGGTTTCACTACCACAGCTTTTGCAATGCCCAGTCCTAGCAATAAACCGCAGACATTCTGGTCTCTGCAGGAGTTAGGCTTCTGGACCACCAGGTAAGCAGGGAAAGGTGGACTGGGAGTTCGTGATGGCAGGGAAAACATTTGTTCCCCTTTAGTGCCTGGCAAGAGAATGCCCAGGCTCACAGCAAGGGCACCATAGAGAAGTAGTCCCTGTTTCCAGGAGCTCTATCCCGTGGGATGAGATAAGAAGACCTCAGTTCACCATTTGTAGAGATCCCACAATGAGAAAAAAAATAAACAAATAAACTTTCTTTGGGGAGGGGATGGATACTCTCTTTCTCTGGGGTGTGTTTTGTACCTGTCATTTGCTTCCTTGGAGTTGCAACTTGCCTCAGCAGAGGTGACATGCAGCATCACTCTTCTCTCTCAACTCAGCTCCTAATCTTCAGCTTTATTGGGTACTTTCTGGTCATTATCCTTCCCTCTGGATAAGAACTTCTGTCAAATACTGGCTCCAGTGGGCCATCTTCCCCCTCCTCTTATTTCTGGGTTGCATCTGTCTACTTTCCCTGACTTCATGCTATTCTTTGGAGTATGTATTTTTGAAGCTGAACTTTATTACTTTAAAAATGTTTTTCATCTTTTATGTTATATCCACTCATTTACAGTCTGTGGGACTCTGAGACCATGCAGATCTGGATAGGAATCCAAGCTTTTTTACTCCAAAGCTATACAATTTTACAAGGGTTTCTTCATAATTCATTCATTCTTTCAGCTATTCATTAATTTAATCTGCCAATATTTATTGAATGATAGCTAAGTTCTACATGATGTACAAGTAATGGGGTTACATTGATGAACAAAACTCATTAAAGTCTCTATTCTTGGAATTTATGGCTCATTGGGGAAGCAGACATTAATCACTGATACCAACATGCATAAATATAAACCAAGATAGGTTTTCTAGAATAGAGAAGAAGAAACAATAAATCATTTATGTTAAAAGATACATCATAAGAGTCTGACACATGAGAATATGGAATTGCTTGACCATTTTAAGTCTCCATTTCCTCATTCATAAAGTGGGAGTAATAATAGTGACTACAGTATTAGTTTGCTGTGAGCATTAAATATAATACTATAAATAAAAAAATATGGCAGAATGCCTAGAACATATTAGCACCTTATCAATTTAAATATTTACTCCATTTTTATTTTGATTATATCCTACTAATAATGATCTTAAAGCAATAATAATGGGATAAACATAATCATTTTAGAGTTGGAGCCACATTTGAGGTTATCTAGTTCAAGACAAATGGACTTCACAGGCTTCAGGTGCTGGCAAACACTTCCAGACACCACAGAGTTTTATGTATGTTTATTTTAAGGATGATGGTCTACCAAAATCTTGTTTGTTTTACAGTCTATAACTCAAAATGTATTAACCATCACTATCAAACTCTTAACCCAACCAAGAACCATTCTTCAATAAACTTTAAGAAACTTCTCTGTAATGATTCTTCTCTCTGTTTCTTTCTTTTGTTTGTTGTGAATTGGATCTTTGGGTGAATTTGTATAGTTTTCCCACAGGTATGACTGAATGTTGGTCTCTGTACCAAACTGTTGATATTTACCAAATAATTTTTATGAGCTCTTAGTGCCTTGAGACTATCACAGATCTTCTATACATACAGGCCTATTGGATGCAAAGCACGGTGATGTTTTTCTCTTCCTTTCTGATCCATTTATCTCTTGTTACTTTTCCTTCTCTTACTGTAATAGGGAAGCTCTCTATTACGGTGCAAAATAGAACAGTAATGATGTGTATCTTCACATTGTTTTTGAAATTTACTAGGAATTCTCTTCCAACAATCAGAATTTTATTATTTCAAGCAACAAAACCCATTTCTGACTCCTTAAAGAGAATGTAAACTCTTCAGGGCAAAAATGTTTGAATTCTTTCTGAACAATGACTGGAACATTAAGGACATTCAACAGAAGTTTATTGAATAAAAAGGGAAGACAAAAATCAGGCATAGAAATTGAAACCTAAAAGTAAGGTAGCCTGAAAGTATGTATTTTGACTCATGGGTAGAACTATGGTAGTTGAGAGGAGATAAAGAAAGTGGGAATTGGAATAAAAATGGTTTATTAAGGTGTGAAAACTATAACATTTATAATACAAATAGATCAATAAAATAAAATTTTAGACCTTTCCCATGTTACCAGAAAATAAAACTTCATACATGCAACCATAAAAAAGAGGGTACAAATTCAGTTACTGGTTGCATACACACTTAACTATTGAATTATTGAAGAGTAATATTTACCTATAGAATAAGATGCTTTAAAGAATAGCAAACTTTAGTACACAATTTTGAAATACAACATGAAGAAGCATTACATTGTGAAATGTCACAGATTTCCCCAGAGACCTTCCTTACAACATTGGAAGAAAAAGTTATAAAGACAGAAACATCTGCAATTAAGTCAGCCAAATATTAACCCAATGAAATATATTTAAATGTGCCCATACCATACTGGGATAAATGGAATCTACTTTAATATTTATTTTAATTAACCTTAATGTTTACCTTTTTAAGTAGAACTGTAATTTCCCTAGTCTCTCTCTAGCTTTGTGGACCTCTCTCTAGCTTTGTGGACCTTTTTTTTTTTTAATTAAATCATAGCTGTGTACATTAATGCAATCATGGGGTACAATGTGCTGGTTTTACATAAAATTTTAAATGCTATACCATCCTGAATGCGCCAGATCTTGTCTCGACCTTATTATTAGGTTTTGGGGTTTTTTTTGTTTTTTTGTTTTTTTTTTTACAGTTTCTGGCTGGGGCTGGGTTTGAACCCACCACCTCTGGCATATGGGGCCAGCACCCTACTCCTCTGAACCCTACTCCTTTATCTTATTTTTTTAATCTAAGTATATTAATAATTTCCACAGGCATAAATATGCTGGGTAGACCTTACTCCAAGTGTAGAATAAAACCTTTATAACATATAATGCATATGAGGCAGAAAATAATAATGCATTTGTATCTGTTCGTAGAATAATTTGAAATTTGGATCATTAAAAAAAGTCTATGAACTTTTTGGAACTTTTGGTTGTGTTAGATTCTGTATTAATACTAACAATAGAAATGCAATGCAAATATGTGTGTAATATCACTGTGTAGTAACCATATTTATGTTTTAAAAGTAAAAATAAATAAGGTAAATTAATTTTTAAAATATATTTTATTTAGCCCAATGTATCCAAATTATTATCATCTCAATTATAATCAATAAAAAAAATATTAATAAAGAATTTTAAATTCTTATACTAAGTCTTCCAAGTCCTGGGTTTCATTTAAATTTAGATTTTAGAACACATCTAAGTTGCTCTAGCTACATTTAAATTTCTCAATAGCCACATGTGACTGGTGGCTTTCAACTTGGATACAGCAGGTGTATACACAGTCACAAAATAGTTGAACTGAACTTGCCCTTCAGGGTGCCAGGGGGCTTGTAGAAGGGTATCTATCATGTTTCCATGATCAAAACTTCTGATTACCCATAATTCCTTTCTTTCCTCCAAAAAGGGTCATAAACTTAAGGAATTGGCTATGAAAAATCAAATTTCTTATAAATACATTTTAATCAATAGATGTCATACTGAAAAAAGAAAAAATAATAATAACATCACACCTTCCTTTGCAAATTGTCCTTAAGTGGAAACTATTTCATCTGGAAAACCTCCAAACAATATCTAGGGTCACATTTTGCCTTAGGGCTAAAGGAAGAAATTAAAACTTCCCTTTAAAATACGCAAAGAACACCTTGAAACAACTTTTCTCATCAAAAAAAGGGAAAATGCATTTCCAGGGAATTGAATCACACTATATGTGACTATATAGAATATGACTCTTTTATTTTAATATAATCTTTGTGCTTTGATAAAGAAATGTTCTGGACACATTAATACTAAAAGCACTTATTTGTGGTCAAGATATATTGCTGAATCCTAATTCATACAAAAGAGTTTCAGCTATTGCCATTAAAGTTTCTTGAATCTTATTTCTACATAGATTTTTAAATACAGAAGTGTCAAAATGATAGATATAACTGTATATGAATTCAATTATATGTGCTTGGCAAGGGAATATAGAAAAATAATTTAAGTAGTAACTTTAATATATTTTTCACAAAGACTCTTCCATGTGCACACAAACGCACCTAAGACATGAACAAAAACGTTTGTAGCATCCTTATTGGCAGAAGGAAAACATTAGCAGCAAACTAATTTCCCATCAGTGTTAGAATGGATAAAGACACCGTGGTATATTCATATCCTGCAAACTATCAACAATAAAAATCAAAGCTCTGTATTGGAATGCATGATAGAGGGACGACTCTTCATTTGGAAACCAAGTGTTGACCAAAAGACTCAAAGCACAAAGTGCCTCCAGCATGATTGGATTTCCCTGAAATTCAATGTATTATACTGTCCTGTTAGCAGTCTGTGAAATGTGCTTAAACTATGGAAGAAAACACAGAGCTGGTAATCATAAAAGCAATGGCAATGACTGAAGCGGGGAATTAGACCATCAAGGGATATTTCCTGGCAGGAAATCTGTTACTATTTCTTGATCTGACTATTGGTTACTTAGATTGCTTGTTTTAAAATTATTCATTATACCTGCAACTAAGTTCAATGTAATTTTCTTTGTGTGCATTATATGTTACAGTTAAAACAGTTTATTGTGTATACACATTGGTGCCATTAAATTCCATCTCATTTATTTCGGACTGCTATGTGTCATATTATTAGCTTTCGTCCAAATTTTGAATTTTGTAGGAATTTTTCAAATGTATCAATTAAGTCTTCCTTCAATAACTATTGATTAAAATCATGAAAAGCCCAGCAGGAGGGCTGATCCCTGTTGCCATGGTGGTGTTGCCTGCAGTAGCAGTGACACTGATGGGGTGATACGGTTTTCTCAGTTCACTCTGTGTATGTTTTACCTTGCCATTTTATATAAACTTTATCATAGCATTATTATATTAAACCCTTTTGAAGTCATTATTATTTTCTCCATCTTAGAGATAAGCCAGCTTAGAATATTTAAATAACATGCCCAAGACCACACAACTTTAAGAGAAAAGAACTTGCATGTGAACCCAACATCTGATTCTAAAAACTGTGCTCCATCCTCTCTCCTGCCCAGCCTCACTCTGTTTTCAATCATTATTCAACAGTCTTCACAACTATAAATGCACCTACTCACTTATCTCCGCATGGTGGATTCACACAACATTTCTCTTTCTTATTCGCAAAGATGCTGTCAAACACTACGATAAAATAAACATCTGGAGAAGACATGTAGGATTCTCTGCATGGTCACTAAAAGAGCAACTGGATGTCACCTTGTTTTTATAAAGACATGTTAGTTCTTTCTGGGTGATCATTAAACCCTTTACTTGGGCTCACCCACCATTTCTGACATAGATACAAAGAAATTTTTCAAAGGGTGAAATCAAATCAACCATCTCTTATTTTCTATTGTCCTCTCCATTCTATGATAGGAAGAACACATTTCCCCCTAGGCTCTTACAGCCTCGCTCAAATTCCTATGATGTCCAGTGATTTCTGACTGCCTTGGCTCAGTCCTACCAGCAGGTTCAAGGTATAATTGGTCTATACCTGAACATAAACTCATTAAATGTGTATGACATCTTCTTACTCCATCTTTATCTAGCTAGAGATTCAGATCCCATTTTGTGATTTATTTTCTTCTTTTCCCTTCTAAACATAAGTTTTTGAACCAAAATATAGAGTCAAAATAGACTTCGAACAGCCCCATTTACTCTCGGTCATCCGTTTGAGTTATATCATATTCACCAAATAGGATAGACATTTGTCTAAAATAAAATTTAAGAAAAAGAAAAAAAGAATCAATAAAATAGCCCTTTTGCCCAATTGATGTTCTTTTCCTGGTCTAATATGGAGTTCCTCTCCAAATAACTTGTCTTCTCCCTGTTTCTCTCTGATAAAATAATAATAGTGATAATAATAAACTCAGAAATCTATAGTTTCTTTTTTCTTTTTTTTTTTTTTGAGACAGAGCCTCAAGCTATACCCCTGGGTAGAGTGCCATGGCATCACAGCTCATAGCAACCTCCAACTCCTGGGCTCAAGCGAGTCTCCTGCCTCCGCCTCCCAGGTAGCTGGGACCACAGGCCCCCGCCACAACGCCCGGCCATTTTTTGGTTGCAGCCATCATGTTTGGCGGGCCAGGCTGGGGATTCGAACCAGCCACCTTAGGTGTACGTGGCTGGCGCCTTAGCCGATTGAGCCACAGGCGCCGAGCCAGAATATAAATGTCTTAACACAATAACTAAGAAAATGCCATGAAGGCTACGTTAACCGGTTTGATGAAAATATTTCAAATTGTGGGCAGCGCCTGTGGCTCACTGGGTAGGGTGCCGGCCCCATATTCTGAGGGTGGTGGGTTCAAACCCAGCCCCAGACAAACTGCAACAAAAAAATAGCTAGGCATTGTGGCAGGCGCCTGTAGTCCCAGCTACTCGGGAGGCTGAGGCAAGAGAATCACCTAAGCCCAGGAGGTGGAATTTGCTGTGAGCAGTGTGATGCCACAGCACTCTACCGAAGGCGATAAAATGAGACTCTGTCTCTAAAAAAGAAAAGAAAAGAAAAGAAAATATTTCAAATTGCATATAAAACCAGCACATTGTACCCCAGGGTTGTATTGATGTACACAGCTATGATTTAATTTAAAAAAAAAAAAAAAAGGAAAGAAAGAAAAATAGAAAAACTGAGGCAAGAGGATTGTTTGAGCCCAAGACTTGGAGGTTGTTATGAGTTATGACTCCACAGCACTCTACCCAGGGTGACAGCTTGAGACTCTGTCCCCCAAAAATAAATAAATAAAAAGCATTGCTGTGCTATCATTGCTGACCTCCTATCTCTTTCTTGGGTCACATGCTACTACGTCATGAGGATGCTCAAATACTCCTGTAGAGAGGGCCACCTGATGAGCAACTGAGGATTCCAGCCAATAGCAGTGTGAGTGAGCCTTCTTGGAAGCAGATCCTCCAGCCTTGAGTCAAGCCTTCAGATAACTGGAGTCCTTGCTGACATTTTGACTACAACCTTAAGAAAGACATTGAGTCAGAGCCACCAAGCTAAGCCATTCCCAAGCTCCTGACCCTAAGAACCTGAAAGATAATAAATGTTTATTATTGTTTTAAGCCTTTAAGTTAGATAATTTGTTATGTAGCAATAGCTCTTCCTATCTAAAATAGCCTCTTCATAGTCATGTTCAATTCCTTTCTGACCTTAATTTTCCATCTGACGTGTTACAAGTTTGTTTATTTATTTATTTATTTTTTTGAGACAGAGCCTCAAGCTGTTGCCCTGGGTAGAGTGCCTTGGCATCACAGCTCACAGAAACCTCCAACTCAAGCGATTCTCCTGCCTCCACCTCCCAAGTAGCTGGGACTACAGGTGCCTGCCACAACACCTGGCTATTTTTTGGTTGCAGCCATCATTGTTGTTTGGCAGGCCCGGGCTGGATTCGAACCCGCCAGGTCAGGTGTATTTGGCTAGCGCCTTAGCTGCTTGAGCCACAGGCACCGAGCCTATTTATTTATTTTTTTGAGACAGAGTCTAACTTTATCATCCTTGGTAGAATGCTATGGCATCACAGCTCATAACAACCTCCAACTCTTGGGCTTAAGCAATTCTCTTGCTTCAGCCTCCCAAGTAGCTGGGACTACAGGTACCCACCACAGTGCGCAGCTATTTTTTGGAGACAAGGGTCTTGCTCTTGCTCAGGCTAGTCTTGTACCCGTGAGCTCAGGAAATCCACCCACCTCAGCCTCCCAAGTGCTAGGATTATAGGCGTGAGCCACTGCACCTGGCCACAAGTTTTTTTATTTAACTTCTCTGTCCACCCTAGAATGTGAGCTACATGGGAGTGGAGATTCTGTGTATGTGTCTCCAACATCTAGAACTGTGCCCAACACACAGTAAATGTTCATTAAAAAACAGTTGAGGTTGGTTCAGCGCCTGTGGCTCAAGTGGTTAAGGCGCCAGCCACATACACCTAAGGTGGCAGGTTCAAATCCAGCCGGGGCCCGCCAAACAACAATGATGGCTGCAACCAAAAAATAGCTGGGCGTTGTGGCAGGTGCGTGTGGTCCCAGCTACTTTGGAGGCTGAGGCAGGAGACTCGCTTGAGCCCAGGAGTTGGAGGTTGCTGTGAGCTGTGATGTCATGGCACTCTACCCAGCGGGATAGCTTGAGGTTCCATCTCAAAAAAAAAAAAAAAAGAAAACATAAGTGATTTAGAGAGGCCATTACACACATCCTTAAGTGCCTGATAGACCTTGGGTGTCCCATAACACAGAAAGGTATCAGTTAAAAAACCAGAGGCACTTCACTCTCAAAATTATTCCACAGAAAATGATTCTACTCATTTGAAATTTGGGAAGAAAAAACAAATAAACAAAAATAAAACCAATAAGGGGACACAGTGGTACCCTGAGTTGGATCTTCACAGCACAGTTTCAAATGGAAGGCAAACAAATTTTCTTTTTAAAATTTGTTTAAAAGTCAAAATGCTAATTTGTAAAATTATCCTTGCCAAAGTGCTCAGCTCTATAACACAGGTAACTGAGAGCTAACTGCGTGTATTCTATGCCAGATTATAACCTCTTACATCTTCTATAGCACTGAAAATCAAGAAAGGCAAGCAGACATTTCAGGTTAAGGCTTCAATGCTGGTCATAAAGCTGATACACATTCTTAATAACATTTAAAAAACACCATTGTGCATATTTATTGATAATGTTTAATTAAGATGCTTTATTTCAGTGAAAGATAAAGATTTTTCTTGGCTGATTTGGACTCAGCAGTGTGCCTATATACACTTTGAGCCAAATAAACCCTGGAATCATTGAGGTTATTTTATGCATTTCTAATATCATTTGGGATGTCATGGTGATGCACTTATTGCTTTTTAAAATGTAGTCAGAAATCAGCTAATTATATAAATCGGGTGATATGTGCTTGGTCACTTGGCAGAGAAATGATTAAATGAACATTACAATATTAATATAATGCTAATGCATGCATGTTAAAATCAAAGGCTGTAGTCAAAGAAACCTTCCAGTGATGTCTGAAATACATATTTTAAATTAAAGTCCCCCAAGTTTTTTTCCATATTTTACCATGAGATTCTAAATATCACCTACAGGCCCATTTGATGAAAGATCAGAAAGCTCCTCTTCAATGAGCAGATCACTAGATACCACAATCTCCTGCTTTTTCTATGTTGACAAGCCTTTTATCTGTGCTCTGCCAAGATACCAAAGTGGAGTTACGCTGCAGTGCGCAGTCTCACTCTTTAGGATAAGCTAAGATAATGAATAAGGGACACATTTAATAAAATTGGCAAAGTTTGGAGTCACAGTAAGTCCTCCTTTCACTTCCCAAGGGACTAACAAATAATAATTTCATTAAAGATAGTCAGAACTACATTTTTATTCTAGTGAAAAAAGGAACTTGTTGTTAGAGGAATTATATGGGAAAAAGTTAACTTTTATTTTCCTATGAAGTTATTAATGTCTTTTTAACTCAATACTCACCAATTATATATTCTCAAAGAGAAAAAATAAACTTAATATACTGATAATTAATAGATTACCTTTGGGATAGTTTTACAATAGAATATTTGAGGGAGTATTTATTCATGAAATTTGCTTCCATAAGTCAAAATAAAAAGGTAGTCACTCTTATGATCATAGTAAATGAAGTTTTGCAAGGTATGACAATGAAAAACTCTGTTACATGATACTGCAGATTACTACATCTCTTTACATGTTGGTGTAGAGGAATAAAACTAATGTAAAAAGTACACTTTATTGGGTGGTGCCTGTGGCTCAAAGGAGTAGGGTGCTAGCCCCATATACTGAAGGCAGCGGGTTCAAACCTGGCCCCAGCCACAAACTACAAAAATAAAAATAATAAAAAGTACATTTCATCTTCAGAAAACAAATTGACAGTATATGGAAATCTATTCTGCAGTGCTATCATGACATGACTTCCTAATATTAGCAAATATTATGGTGTAGAAGCACAACAGATGGGGAAGAACACCAAAACACAGGAGTATGTTAATTAACATACTAGAAATAAGTTTAAATAAACTGAAATAAAAGTTTTACAGAGAGCTCAGATTAAATGATAAATGACACTAGCTAGGAAACAGGGAGAAATTATAATGTCTAGACATAAAAATGGAGATGAAGGCATACCGATACAGAAACAGTGAGTACCATGCTTATTAGAACTACTGGAATTGGACTAGGCTTAGTTTAATGCTTTTGGAACTCAAATAAAAATTGAGGCTCCCCCCCTTTAAGATCTACAAAATGTATACATGCATTTAACTTTGAAAATTCTTTTCTCAAAATATTGGCAAATAAAATAAACTATGATTCACCTGAACCAATTTTAAAGCGCAGATATTTTTCGACATTCATTAAACCTACAATGATCCATATTAGCATTCAATATGTTACCTGTATGGGGAGGGTGTCTCTCTGGTAGAATCAGATGTTGGAAGTTGATAATACATACAGCCTCAGCTCCTAACCATCTATCGGAGACTGCTCGGATATAGTATTGGGAAGGCAAAGGTTCAAAAATAGGGATTGTAAATACCAGTAATTGAGCTTCTTTGCTAATGACCTAAAGGAAACAGAGGCTAAAATAAATATGGATATTCTACTAACACAAAGGTGGTTTTAGTTTATTGTTAAGACAGTGTATACATAAAATAGACTAAAAATACATTATACTGAATTTCTAAGTAGCTGAGATATTCATGTACTTCAAAGTATCTCTTGTGAGTAGTATTCTTCTAAGGATATCTGATACAAAAGAAGGTAACATTTTATACTTACATTATTTACATATGCATATCATCATGTATTAACAGAGCACCAATTTAAATCATTATCAGAATTTCCCAAGTATTACTCAATTACTTAACTTCATGATTTTTATCATAACCAATTACCATACTACTTACTTTCCATTTTTCTTTTAGTTCTATCAGTACCTTAAGCAGAATACCAGAATCACTTGGCATAAATAGAAGGAAACCATGAAGACAAACACAATGAACACAAACATTGGTATAAAATTCTGCTGCTGCCCACCCGAGACGCTCAGCCTGAAGCTTGCTTGCTTTCTCTTTGAAAGAGAAATTACAAATGAGGTATCAGTTAAGAAACAGCATCAGTTTGTGTCTTTATTTTGTGATTCATGGAGAATTTTAGAAGAAATGTTCTTTTCACTATATGATTCAGTACTTTTCATAGAGTATTGTTACATGTGTGTAGGAGATGCCAAGAGCCAGATGACATCCGAGCAAGATGATCTGCAGCTGAGGCATGGACCTCGGGCCATTCCTCCACAAGAGTTCCTTGTGGATGAAGAGCTCGTGCCCTCAGTACATAGTCGTAGTCGTTGTTAATTACTCCCCTTGCCTGTGTTGTTCTGGCTCAATAAAAGGCTGGTGAGGAGGTTGCTGGGGCTACCCAGAAAGTAAGGGCTAGCCCGCCTTCCACAAGCTTGTACTTCTAATCCACCTCTCACCTGGTTCCTTCCTGTGCTAACCGAGACCAGGGCCATAGGAGCCCGACGGGTCACAACACATGTGTGCATGTTAAAACCTAAAATTAGTATTTATTCTACATATTTTACATATTCCATGCCTCTGGACTTTCTGTCTTAAACTACAGTGAAGATTATATAGTCACACGTAGCTTAACAGCAGGGATACATTCTGTAAAACATGTTACTAGTGCTTCCTCATGGGAGGAAACATGGAGAACATCATGGAGTATATTTATACAAATCTGCCTAAATGGCAGAGCCTCTTACATACCTAGGTAATACAGCTTCACCTACTGCCCCTAAACTACAAACCTACATAGCATGTTACTATACTGAATACCTTAGCAATTGTAACATGATGGTAAGTATTAATATTTATATATCTAAACATAGAAAAGTACAGTAAAAATACAGTATTATAATCTTAAGGGACCACTGTTGTAAGGTGATGGGTCACTGATTGTAAGGCCTCCGTGCAGCACATGACTGGTAATTGAGTTTCTTACTAAAATCAACAGGGTAACATTTAATCACTGTGCTCTTTCAAAACCAAATGGAAATGTAAAACATAAGAAATAAAGCTTTAGTAGTACTATAAAATTATAAACATGTAAAGTAAAAACAGATATTATTAGTATATATTTTGTCTCTCAGATAGCAAAATAATAAGGTCAGGATATATTCATATATACTTGCCTGTTTTTTTAGAGCTAGAAAATACTCTGAATGATAAATGTGATCATTTGTAGGATCTTCTACCCAAATCCACCAGGGTTCCCCCACTGTTCCATGTACCTAGAAGAAAAATATTATCCGAGTACTACGTATATTACAATTCAAGTAAGGGAGGGTGTTGTTGTGTACACAGCACCCATTCATCTCTCTCTAACAGCTTCACTGATATATAATTTTCATTACAAAGTTAACTTGCCTTTGCATCTACAATCTCTATAACACAGTAACAGGTACAAAGATGGAGCTTAAAAAATGTTGACTGAATAAGAAGCAGATCCGGAGTAGATCCTTATAATATGTGTGTGTGGGTGCGTATTTATAAGATAACATCTAAGGCACTGAAGGAAGAAAGAAGAAGAAGGAATAAAAATAAAAATGTGATGGGACTGAGGGAGAACATTTGAAGGAGGACTATGTATGGCACTAAATGTTGCATTGAAATAAATCTATTTATTATGGCGACCCATCAGGCATTGAAAAGCATTAAGGAAGTAATCTCAGCAGGAAAGAAACTGGTCACTAGGAGGAAAACAACGAATACTTTTTCTACAAATCTAATGACTAAGGAAATGAGAAAATGATAGTTTCAAAGAGATGATTTTAAAATGTCTCTTTCAGCATGGAGAATCTTGAATTCTTTGTAAGCTAAAATGACAAAGCTGGTAGACATGGCAAAAATGAAGATAACAAAAAAATGAAAGAAGACTGAACTAAAATGGCAAAGTTCCTATGGAGTTGTATCCACGAATCTTTTGTTGTTTGTTGAAAAGTCAAGGTTGCATATGTGTTACGAGGGAATCCTATTGGTCGACATATTATTAATATACCACATTTTTCTTGAGGAACAGAATAAATATTGCCATAGTATTTTAAATAAATCATAAATATGTATATTATTTTTAGGGGATTTTCTATATGCCTTGAGACAGATATCAGGAGGTACAGTTGAATCTACAGTACAGACATTTTTGTTTAACCTAAAAACAGGCAATTTCTGCTTCTACCTGATCATTCCAAGTGAAATCAGGGTAGATGGTGAGTGTTACGCGGAGGACGGTCCGTGTGATGGGCTGAATAGATGCTTCCATTGTGACGGAAGGAATCTGATGAACACATTGTTTGACCTTCAGTCCAATATTCACATGATGCAAAATGTGACCTGCAAGAAAAATATCACATAGAAGAAACGCGTCGAGACAGAAAAAGTCATATAATCTGACTTGTAAATGGGATCTCAGAGAAGGTGATTTTATTGCTTGTTTTATGATTTGCTTTGTAGAATAGCTGACATTCTTGACCTGGCATGTTTGAATATTTTGTAATAGTTAACTTGAATTAGCAATTCATAGCTCTAAATACCAGCATCAAGGTTTCTTTAGCTATTAATAGGATTCTTAAAATTACTGAAACTCAATAGTGTTGAAACTCCTATAAACTGACCCACTTCTCTCTGAGTTGGCTTCTGACACAGTACAAAATATTAGTATTTTTATTTAGTATTATTAGCCATTTATTCAGGGCCTATTTCAGAACCTTACAGCCATGGTGGAAAATGCTTCAGTAATCAAATGCACCTCATCTATCCACTCCTATTTCCAGAAAATATAAAAAATAAAATATGCGCAATCTAGCACAGAATTAACCACTTAACATATATATTTTCATAAATAATCAGACTGTGGAACACGAATGTTTATGGAGGTGCTGACAGGGGAGTTCCTAAAAAAATGTTACATTTACTACTCTAGTCTGAACAGTTAAGTGGGAATAGATTGTATTTTATAGTATCAATATTTTCTATATGTCATGGTTCTTTAAAATAGAATTTTTAAAAAGAGTATATTATTAATAAATTAAAATTTGCTTATCCAAATTTGAACTAAAGTTGATCTTCCTTATCTTGATAAAATCTTTACATATATTTCCCTGATATAAAAACCTTGGCCTTTCCTTATTAATAATGTCTCTTTGTCTTTATTTATACTTCCCTGTCTATCCTGTTTTAGACGTATTCTTTCTCAACAAATAAAATAACTATTTCAGCCTCTTTCACATCTTTGGGCTTGTTGCCAGCAGTAATCTGCCCTCCTATTTCTCTTTGGCCTGACTCCCTTCATGTATGATGCCTATCCCATTTCAAATTGAAATATTGTCTAATTAATGCATTACATATTTGTTCAATAAAGTGTTAAGCTACATGAAAAATTATGTAGGAATAACCTTTCAATATTATATTAATAAATATAATACTACAAATGCTCTGTGCACACTAATACCAACTGGGTTTAAAGATGTATAGGTAATACAGAGAGTCTCATTTAGAAACTCTGGAAAAATTCTGAGCTTAATGATCATATAAATTTTTTTGCTATAATACTGCTAATATACATAATAAGAGACTTTGAAACGCATCAATGAATGATTCTCAGAATCTGTAGCTAAGATTCTATATGCAAGATAGTAAATGTAAGGATTTGACAATATAAACTCTAGTTTAATAGCTAATTCTGTCAAGTAACTGTAGTATTTGGAGATATTTTTGCTTTAGCTTAGAAAACTGAAAAATGTATTTTTATAAATATGGTGAAAATTTATCTTGAATAATGTAAAAATTCACAATACTTTTCTTTTGCACCTAGTAAAATATTTTATTTACACAGAACTCATTCAAACATTCTTGTTTCCTTCTCACCTATTTCATCTTTTCTCATGTCTTTCAGCTTATCCACAGTAAGGTTTTTTTCTTCCAATCTTGTTAGGATGTGTGGTGGGAGAACTGAAAATTGTCT
The DNA here is from genome assembly GCA_963574575.1 of Galagoides demidoff. Classification (NCBI taxonomy): domain Eukaryota; kingdom Metazoa; phylum Chordata; class Mammalia; order Primates; family Galagidae; genus Galagoides; species Galagoides demidoff. Next base: position 25,502 of record CAUYQV010088906.1, read on the forward strand.
CAAAGGGCTTGCCCAACCCCAAAGCCTCTTGTCAATGATTTTACTAAGATTCAGGAGTCTGTAGGTCATGGTAGGCCAACGTTTCCTCAGAGCAATGTCAAAAAGCGCACGGACAATTCTAGCTGCATTCTGAAGAATATTTCAAGGAAACTGATGGTTAGATCCAATGGACTTTTAAGTATGTAAATTTATTATTCAAACTCAGTCTCAAAAGACGTGCAAGACACATCCTTGAATTGTAGGGCAATCTCTTTTCTGCTATACCCTAATTCTTCCTATGATTTCTACATTTGAATAGTCACATCTTATATATATGAATGTTCTTACTTAAGTCTCGGAGAGTGGCCTTATTTCCACGTTTTTAGGAAACTTTATACTAATACCCTTTAAACAGGAATGAAGTAAGAGGAGACAAAAGGCAGGGAAAATATTCAGGAGGCTGTTGAATACAAGAGGCAGATGAAGATGTCCTTGGGTATATACCGGAATATTAGATCTATAAGGCTATTTAAAGATGAAGTTAGGAAGACTTTGGATCCAGTCAAGGAGAAAAATTAGTGAGGAAGGATGAGAAAGAAATACTGATGTATGCGGCTACTCATATTAAAGGATCCTTATAAACCACCAATCATTGTGCTAACTTGCTTTGCATACATTATCTCATTTAATCTTTCAAAAAAACTGCATTTAAAACTGGTATTGATATTATTATTTTATAAATAAAGATAATAGGGTTTAGAAAGGTTAAAAATTTGACTTAACACATAGCTAGTTGGTGTCACTGCATCTACTCATAGCCAGGTCTAAATGACTCCAAATTTAACCCTTAGATTCTAATCTTAGTGGTTGAACTTCATGAAGCTGCCCACCTTGTTTTTTATAACTCTGTAGCTAGTTCTCATTTATTTTTACCTCCTTTTCTCTATAACTAACTTTGTAGGTTGTTTTACTGAAGATTGTTTTTAAATATCATGAACTTAGAGACACCTTCCAGTATCTAATGACATTTGTATTTGAAAATGTGGAGTGTTAAATCTGGTCAAAATCATAAAAAGAGGTCTTAGAAAGTAAATTCCAAGTGACAAACAATCCAGCCTAAAATTATGAGTTCACAAATGACCCAGAGTTAAGGGCTTTGGTTTTACCCTGTTACAGAAAATCTGCATTTTGTCTTTTGATAAATTTGACTATTTTGTTTCAGTGTTAGAAACATAAGAACAAAATGATAGTTACAAGTCTGAGGATAGTTCTGAAATACAATACAAATGACAGACTGGGTCTTATTAAGGCTCAGAGAATGATAAAATTTTGGTTACTGAATCTATTAAATAAGTTTCCTCCCTCATTCCCACTAGTTCTTATACAAAATTCTCAGGCTAATTTTCCCACCTGTCTTTAAAAGTATGTTATTTTTATATTTCAGAGCCTATACTTTTCCCCTAAATACTATCAGAAGTTAGAGGAGAAATCCCATACAACAAGGTATAAACAGAACATTTTAGTCTGTAATGATATAAATCAGTGGGAATAATGATGAAGGTCTGTAACATGTACAATTTAGAGAAGCTAAACACAGGCCTTTAAAATAAAATCCTAAGATATCTGAGCTAAGAGAAAAAAGTTTAAGAAATATACAACAAAATATCATTTTATAGAGCTGAGCGAGTGCTTGTTTAATTACTGATGACTTAAACTACAATAAACTCAGTTATAATTTATCTAATTTATTCAAGAGTGGTAAATCCATAATAGCTATTTAAGAAAAATCAGGAATGCTCTGAGATCTCTCTAATCTGGGGTTGACTTCCTGAATACCAATCATGAAGAAAATATAAGTTTAATATTCTAAAGTTATTTCTTATGTCAGTCTCTTAAAATATCTTCACAATCTTGAATCAAGCAGAAACATGGCCACAGTATTCATCCAGAATCCAATAAAGCTTTACCTTTTATTTAAATAATTAACTATTTCAATATAAAACTGTTAGAAAATATAAAATGACATAACATTATTTTTCAGAAAAACAGATAAAACAAAGGAAGCTAGAAGTGATTCCTGTAGAGAGTAGAGAATCTAGATATACATATTTTTACTACATCTGCATTAATTTTATGTAATTCATGAAATCATCACCTGCCCTCTGGGTTATGTTGATTAAATTGCTACAGTCATTCCAATTGTTTACCAATTTATCTTGGTTCATGTTTGCACATGTATCATGTTTACAGCTATTTCAAAGCACTCTTGAGTATTCACCACTGTTAAAAATGATTTATTTAACCCAAATATATTTTTTATAAGTTTTAAATCTTTATGAAATTACAAATATAATAGCTGAATACTTTCCATAAACTTAAGCTCTAATTTCTCCTTAATTTAAAAAGGGCATTACTCAATGAAAAATAATGAAATGGGTATTTTTGATAGGTAAAGAATACATTTTTTAAAAACTATGTCTGGAAAACTATTTATTTGAAAAATAAATAAGACAAGAACCTCTACTATACCTCACATGAGGGCTTTAATACAAAAAGATGAACACCTGAACATTTTATGAGCATGATATTTTTTAAAGAGATAAACTAAATGAGCTGTAGTTTAGGGAATAATTTACTTTCCATCCTTAATTTTTAAGTATTAGCTGTATAGAGAAAAGAAACTTTTTTTTTTAAATTAGAGACTCATCACATTGAACATATGTTATAGGAATACTTACTAAGCTTTATTTAATGATTATTTCAAATATTTGGTGAAAACAACAAAAGTTCCACAATTTTTCTTTATACTTGAAATACTTTTCTATCATTGTCCCTTGTAAGTAAAAGAGACTACATCACCTAAAGTAGAAAAAACTCAAATATTGATATTTTAGAATTTCATAATGTAAACAACAACAATACAAAAAGGAAGCCAAATCAACACCAAATCTCGCCCCCAACTCCTGCTTTGTGAGTATAGATTACATAAAAGATGTATAAACGAGCAGAACTAGTTCTAAGATAAAATGGGAGCTGGGTAGCACGCCACAACCAATGCATTCACTGTAGAGCATTTGTCAATTCCTCAGTCGCTAAAGATAAATAATGATGAGGAAACAGGAAGGGAGGAAAGTCTTACCTGGGCAACGTATGCAGAATCCGATATAAGGGAGAAACTATCCATTTCTCCTCGGCTGATGTAAGTCTGAAGTAAGATGTTTATTTTCCCATAACTATTCTCTACACCTCCAGGAGTAGAGAGTTCACAGAAATTGCTTAATAAGGCCTCTAACTCCTCTATTTCCTCTTCTCTGACCTAAAAGAGCCAATGTTTTTATAGGAATATTTGGGCTTATTTATTAGAATTTTTTACATTGACATTATACTACATTGCACGTTTTTAAGAGTTTCCATTTATGATACTTTGATATTTTTCTTTTGTATAGCTAAATAATAGTAAGTTTTCAAAAGGTAGCTAATGAAATACAATATGAAACTATCTTGAGGCTGATACATTTACATTTTATTATTCATCACTGATATTAAAGTTGCCATTGACATATAAAAATTTGATACACCATAAAAATTAAATCTTCTGACCTCGCCACCCTTCAATTGATGAGATTTCATTTTTTATTTGACCAGAGTAAAACCTCTGCCCAACTGTATTAGGGAAAACTTGAATTATCTTGAAATGCATTCATTACTGTCATATACTTTTATATGGTATAACACATTCATAGCTTAAAGCTGTGAAGTACTATGATTCAAAGTATTAAAGTTTTCACTGCTAATAAGATTAAATTATAATACTAGTAGAGACATATTCATCTTTAAGTTTGAATCACGCATGTACTGTATATTTCATTCAGTAAACCTTATATTGCAAATAAACTAAAATATACATACTACATTCTTCATTAGTTTTGCTTCTCTAAAACTTACTTGAATTACTTGATTTGGGTTACAGAGCAAAGAATGATGTTGAGTATGACATATTATCATAATCTGGAATGTGGTTATTATTGATAAATAAATTATGGGGCTGATACAAGCACCATGTTTCAAGAATAACAATTAATTACAAGTTTTTATGAACAAATAAGTGCATATATATTAAAATCATTTGACTCAAACCTCAAGAAACCTTACCTTGATTTGATCAAATTCTTCAGCTTTGGAGACGATAGCAAAGATATCACCTTCTGTTTTGTGAGCATCAAAGAGTTCATTAAAAGTCTACCAAAGTAAGAGTTATATTTGATGAAAACAGAATGTCAAGTCAAATATTTTAAATTAAAAACATGACTATAAGTCACACATTCTTAATGAACATTTGAGCCCTAGACCACGTAGAGTTATTTTCTCCATGGTATAGTATTCCAAATAATTGCTTTATAAATATCATCAAATTTATCAAGGATTGAAAATCATTCCTAAAACATAATTATTTAAAGACCTTTAAAAACAAAAAGATCAATCAAATCAGTTGATGAAATCTACTTTAGATATCTAAAAAAATATTCATCATAACATTCAGGTCTTTGCTAGTATTCTGCTTGGACATATGGAAATCTGCCAACTAAGTTGATTGTATATTAATATCATGTAATCAGAGGGGAAATACTTGAAAATATGTCATCTGAAAATTCTCATACTATTACTCGTGACAGCATACAGAAAATCAGAAAACCAGGATGAAGAAAATCAGTCAAAGGCCACACAGAATGAAGACAGGCTAAAAAATACAGAAGGGCCAGAGATGCTGAGAAAGAAGTGCCAGCGGGTTTAGAACGTGGTCTGGCAGCCACAGACCAGCACATGGACAAATGAGAGAAGCTATCTGGATAAAACAAGAGGATGTGAGTAGGGGATGGAGAGAATGAAAATCAAAGGGAAATGTACTGGCATAAGGAATCACCAGATCATAGTTGTCATGTGACACGATCTATATTAATATATATTAAAAGATTTTGAAGAAACCTAAATGTAATACAAACAGACAGTTTACTGGGGAAAAGTTAGTAAGCATGTGAAAGTGTTTTCTGAAACCTGTTATGTGTATAAGCAAATGTTAAAAAGTACAAAAACCTAGATTTCATATAGGCCAGGGTTTTCATACTTTTTTTTTTTTTTTTGCTGTAGAGACAGAATCTCATTTTATCACCCGCGGTAGAGTGTCGTAGTGTCACACAGCTCACACAGCTCACAGCAACCTCAAACTCTTGGGCTTAGGTGATTCTCCTGCCTCACCCTCCTGAATAGCTGAGACTATAGGCGCTCACCACAACACCTGGCTATTTTTTTGTTGCAGTTTGGTCGGGGCCAGATTTGAACCCACCACTGTCGGTATATGGGACGAGTGCCCAACTCATGCTTTTAAAGAAGTCTCATTTGAATGGTTTGTTTTACTTTTTCCATTTTAAAAACAAGTTTTTATTATTTTTAATTTTTTCAATTTTAAGTGTAAAAAATAAAAACATAAGAAAAATGTTTAAATTTTAGGTGTTTAAATGTTTACATTTAAGGTGTTAAAATTCACCTTAACCCATTTCCCTCTTTTATTTAAGTCTTTACCTCACAGGTAATCACTGTCAAGTCTTACCACATATTAAAACATGTAAATAAATACACATGAAGACATGTGCATACTTTTAACATGTAGACATCACAGTGGCCCATCTTACACAGAACTACACTGAAAGGCAATGAGTAAGCCTACATTGAGTGGTCAAAATCACCCTTGAAAGTCCTTTAAATTGCCCATATGGTATAGCTAAACTGACCTGCTAATTTTAATAATTTATTTAACTCTTCTTTAGTCAGTATTTATTAATAACATGCAATTAATTTTCAACCTTTAATCAAGGACGTCATTATGCCATTGCCTCCTACTTAAAATCATTTAGGCACTCATTCCACAGGCCTCACCGATATTCTTCGATTACTTTAGGTCTGGGCCCATCTATTGCTTGGGATATACTCTTGCTCAGGATGGCAAGAGGGTTTTTACTATTTTGGTCGTACTGTTTCTTATCTTTGCTGAGGGTATATTGTTGAATTCATGTAAGTTTAGTGCATTTTGTTCTTTTAGTTGCTTTTGTTATTTTGCATTAATAATATATTTTGAAGTCTAGTATTTGTATCTAAAAATAAACATATTAATGTATTTGTTCTGCTGAGTATAATACCTCAATGGTGTTGTATTTAATGTAGTAATGGCTGGCGGTTCTACCCAAATCAGTTGAGGAAAAATATCCAGTTCGCTCCTCAAAACGAATCATCTGAGCTTTGTCCAGCTTTCGACCAACTTCAATGACCAACTGTTCTCGGTGCTTTCTCAAAGTTGGGTCAATCTACAGAAAAAAACACCCAAACAATTAAATGTTTCTTTAGAGAATCATCACTTGCAAATATGTATCTATGGAAATGAAATTTTTTTCCTGATTTTTTGATTTTTAAAGTATAATTTTGAAAATATATTTTTATACATTTATGAAAAACTACATAAGATCTTATTCCATTAAATAAAGGAAGCTTTATAAACACATTAAAATGATCAATCTGCATATTCTCTCAGATACCAATATTTCAGAATATAAAATTCTTAGATGGTCTTGTATTCTTTAAGATTAAGATTAGAAATCAGATGTAAGAAAAAATGCCTTCTGGGTAACGCCTATGGTTGAAAGGAGTAGGGCACCAGCCTCATATGCTGGAGGTGGCAGGTTCAAACCCAACCCCGGCTGCAAAAAAAAAAACAAAACAAAACAAAGAAGGCTTCTTTCTTGTATACTAAAATAAATAGGGAATTTAAGTTATCAAACCATATTCCTACTTTATCAGTTATGTGGGGAAGTGACAGTAAGATTTTTCCTACCAAAATAAAAATACATAAAAATAAAATACAAAGTTACCCTTTCAAAAGTAGATTTCTACTGTTCTAATAGTTTTCATGAGTATTCTCTATGATGAGAAAACCCATATTGCCTATAATATAGAAGCAAAGAGTAAAATGAAGTTGACAATAAATTTCTGTAGTTTTGAAATATTACAGTTTTTTCTAAGCAGAAATTATACTATTTAACACAAGATATTAACAAACATTCTTGTTGTTATAATGTGTGTGTATATAAATATGTGTATACACACATGCACACCCACCCATGCACACGTCAAGTTCTGAAGACCATTCTCTGCTTATTGGCAGTAAAGTGAAATATGACCTTTAATGGAAAGTGGGAGAAATACACAACCACTTTAGAAATCAATTAATGGGTTAATATTGCTATCACTTGTCCTAACTTAGATCTTTATGATAGCTTATTCATGTACAAAACACAGCCAAAATAAATTTTAAAAATGATAAAAGTGAGGCAAATGGAAATCAACTCATATGAGTAAAATGTCAAGTCTTATCAGCAAATGCAAAAAGTCTTAAATATTCACTACAAGTGATAGAATGTATGTATCAGTTTCATTGTATGAAAACATACTTATGTATTACTAAAATATTATAGTATGTTAAATTACTCATCTATATTAGTTCCTAAGAGTTTTGTGAATAATAAAGTCAAAACTCATTAAGTAAACAAACAAACAAACAAAGACCGAGAAGTGTGAAAGTTGTGAAATTATGTATCCTGGAAGGTCTTTATACTGGAAATTACACAGCAATGAACTTTTAATATTAACCTACCCCTAGAAAATCAATGGATGGGTTTATCTGGTTCTATCTGGTTCCAAGATTTGAGATGGTTTACCCCATATGAAAATGCATGCTCTATTTTGTTCTTCTTAACCCTGAAAATTTTCAGCATATCTTCATAGCACCACTGGCTATTCTTACAACGCACATATTTGTAATGAGAATAACTTGTGCCATGTTCTTTAAAATGTTATAGGTTATAATGGTCATATACTTCCTAACAGAGAAATGTGCCTGCAAAATATGATACTCATTTAGCACATATTTCAACTAAGAAGAAGAAAGGGAATTGAATCTCATTTAGAGTAAATCTAAGTATGAAAACAGAATGATTTCAGATAAACAGCTTCAGAACTATAAGCTACTAAAAGCTACTGCTGCTTTTCTTAATTTTCGCACATAACCTTAAATTTCAATTTTCCCATGGTAAAAAAAATCTATTGCATATGGAAAGGAAAAACGAAAGAATTTTTTTTTTTTTGAAGAGTGACAACTGCTTTGGCAATTCATTGATATGTACATTTTGTACATATACATATATATGAACTAAGTTATGAGTAAATGAAGGAAAACCATAATTTTGAGTTAAATTTAACTTCTTTACAAATTTTCCCTTAACATTAGTGAATATCCATATGGTGATAGAAATGCTTTCATTAGACCATAATTGGATTTTATCTGTAATCAGGAAGCATTTATAGTATTTAAAACAGAGTTCTGAAGACAAGATGTCACCTTACGCCACATGGACCACACAACTGTAAAGTTTATGAGAAAATATTCTGTCCCACCCATCTAATTGTCATTCTATACATATGTACTGAGTTACAGAACCAACTGCAGCCCCCAGACTGTTAAGATAATAACTCAGTGTTATCTTTTAATTTCAGAATAGGATTTAGAAGGGACTTGACAAGAGGAACAGGCTGTATATAACATAAGGCTACGCAAAAATCCTTATGTCTCATTTATTCTAACATTAAATTTATCGTAATTTAAAAAAATCACAGCAAACTATTAGTATCAAATGGAAATATACCTGAATAATAAATTAATAATCATATAGAATTAACTTAGTAGTATCAGTGGGAAAAGATTTAAGTAAGCAAAGTAATTACAGGAGTCCATTATTTTTTGAAAGAGTAAAGCTGTTTTTCTTTTATGAGGCAAGAGTAAACAAATATTTATCCTTACATCATGAAAGAATTACAGAACTCAAAAGAAGGTTTGATTACTTCTTTCTAAGAGAGTTTTCTACCTGATAAACTTTGTGACTGATGCCGTACACTAATGGATTTGCTCTCATCCGGACATAAAGGTAAGTGTAACTGATCCACTTCACTGCTTCTTCCACATTAGTAACCGTTCCCAGAGCAATCTGAAAAACAAAAATATGACAAAAGTTAAAGTAATGCATTAAAGCTGAACATAAATATTACATCTAAGACCACTTTGTCAGAAGTGAACTTTTAAAATTCTATCATTATGTGGTATTTAAAAGAAGGTAAGTACAATTAATGGACACAACACTTTACCAATTAATTAAAAATCAGTCTTGCCTCATTTAATCAGGAATAACACATCAGAAATGCTATCTTCCTAAAGTGAACTTAATATCATAGCATTTGATTATTTTCCCTAAATGGAGTTTAATTCTACATATTAAGAACATTTTTGGCATAAATTAATTTTTTATCTTATTTAGTATCCACTTTATTGTAATTTCATTTTTTTGTAACTACACCACTGGAAAATTTAAATATAAGTGCACTAGAATAAAAACAATATAATACTGCTAATTCTGTCCTTCTTTATCTGAATTCCAGATACTGTCATCACAAAAACCAGAGAGCATAATATTAGGTTTTACCTCTAAAAATACCCATTTATAAAATTGCCAATATGAATTCAGTGGAAAATGCATTCACTTATGCATAAAATCAAAGCAGATTATATTGGGATTTATACATATTAACAACACATACACTTTAGCAAACTCATCTATGATAAGAACAGAGGTGGGTTTTTATTTTTCACTGGTAAACTTAAATAACCCATGGGGAATAAACTGATATACATGTGAAGCATAGTAAACACTGGATAATTCTTTAGATCATATTTTGAAGGGATTTATAATTTTTAATATAGCACCTTAACGTAGTTTAGTAATATATTAATTAAATGAAACCAAAGGTTAATAATTTAAAACCACAATAGCATAAAAGATCTGTAAAGAAAAAAATTATCAGACAATGATATTGACATAGAACTTCAGCAAAAAGTGTCCTTAAAAACATATTTCCTTAGCTGATGAGTCTATAAACAGTAATTGTACTTTTACCTAAGGTGCTCATGTTATTTTAAAATTTTGCCCAAGTTGTGAAACTTTATAGTTGTGTATTTTTTCCTGAGTCTTAAGTTTAAAAATCTTTTTACATCCTAATATTTTAATCAAAGGAGTGATGCTTCTTCCCTAAATTATTAAATTTTAGGAGGAAAAAGAGAAACAAAACACCTTTCATTTAAGAACTAATATTGAAGAAGGTCAAAATCTTCATGCCCCATTCCTACATTACAATCAATCTTTAGTTCTGTATAATATTTTCTGAAGTATATGAATACTTAATTGTCTTTAGTTAGCTGAAGACATAACGGTATATTACATTCATTAAAATATTACACTATTTGATATTAAAAAAGAGAAATGACTAAAAGTAAAAATACAATATGGGACTCTGACTACTTAATTTAAACTTTACACGAATTTATTTACAAATGGCTAACCCACCCACAGTGTAGGTAAATACAGAAATTTAATGTAAATTGTAAGGCTTTGCACAAAACAAAGAGTAGTAAGAACTAAAATTGAGCAATGAAGAGCTGTGTAACAATTCCTAAAGATTTACAGGGAGGACGGTTAACATTTTCTGGTTAGCTTAGGTTAATGAAACTAGTTTCATAATATGGCTAGGAATCTGACAGTCTCCCTCATTTGTGATTCCATTATTTGACAGTCAAAAATCACAACACACGACCTATATTCCCTTATAGCTTTATGAATATTACTTAAAAATAATGAACTATTTTCCTTATAACTTCATAGTATCTTAAAATAATATTATACAACTCCTAAGAGTACAAAAGTTTATAAAGAATAAAACAAGCTTGCTATTATTTTCAAAGTCATACTCCTTAAATGAACATTAATGATTATTTCTACTAATAAAATTAGGAAAGATGGAAAGGTGTCAAAGATTGAATCAAGTAAAGCAAATTTTCTGAATGTTCCCAAAAGGAAGAGACTAAGACTAACCAGAAAAATAAATGTTATTTATGAAGGGTCACCGTATCGTGAGACTAATACTTGAATGCCACCTAGTGACAAAAATAAAAATTTACTTGTAAATATTTGCTGTCACCTAGTGGCTACTTTTACAGAGGCCTTTTCTAAAACATGTATTTTTCCCCCCATGGGATCTCTCTGAAATTTATTTATTCATCTCAATAATCATATAGTTCATCAGTAATAAGCTTGTACTATGTAAAGCACAATGGATAGAATAACAAATAGAGAACGGCCCCTGGTCTCAGAAGTTCCCCAGTGATGGAGGTGACATATTTGGACCACGATCCACAGCACCTAAAACATAATGTACATTCAAAAATGCTTTTCAATGAAAACATCAAATGTGAAACTTATAAAAGTGGCATTAGTATACAGTGGGATACAGCTTTCTGCTCTGTTAATTAAAAGGAAAATAAAACCTGCCCCAAATTTAGTAATTTACAAATAGGACTCAAGTATCACTTCATATTTAATTAATTAATTAGTTAATTAATTATTTTTGAGACAATGTCATTATGTTGCCCTCCCTAGAGTGCTGTAGCATCACAGCTCACAGCAACCTCAAACCCTTAGGCTTAAGTGATTCTCTTGCCTCAGCCTCCCAAGTAGCTGGGACTGCCACAATGCCCGGCTATTTTTTGTTGCAGTTGTCATTGTTGTTTAGCTGGTTGGGCCGGGTTTGAGTCCACCAGCCTCAGTGTATGTGGCTGGCGCCATAACCACTGTGCTATGTGTGCTGAGCCTAATTCACCTATTTAGATAATATTAGTCTTTAACATTAACTATGTGAGGTTTTTGTATCTTTAAAAACTGGTTGAAATCATGCAAAATTAAATAAGCAAATTTTATAATCATCGTGAATATATATGTGTGCATATATACACACACAACTTTAGTATTCAACTAAAGTTCCAGTGCTGGTAAAAGTATAAATGGAAATATCAGAAAACTACTAAGTGATGCTATAATTTATTGCATACCAACTTAGCACAGACATTTAATAAATTTTCATAGCATTCCAGTGATAAGATCCCTATTTTATAAATGAAAAAAATAATGATTTAGGTGGAGTGGAATAATAGCCTATTAAGGGAAGAAGACTTTTGTTGGAGAACAACCAGAGACCGAGTGAGAAGGTTGGTCAGACTCTGGAGGACTTAAACCCATGGACCAAGTCTTCCTGCAACATCCTGTAGAGACAGGCGGTATAAGGTTGCAGAAAGGTTAACATAAAGTATGGACTATAGGGGGCTGGCACACAGTAGGTCCCCAGTAATGTTTGATGATCAAAGTTTAATAAGCCTCAAACATTGTTCAGTGTTTCTCCCAGTGTAAAACTAAGTGGCTTTATATAGGGGTAGAACTTATGACCTTCAGAATTAGGATTATGCACTCATCTATATAAGGCTTCAATCAGCAATGATGCCTCATAAAATGTTTGCATTAAAATTACTACTTACTATAATAATTTCTCCAGTCCCTCTAAACTAATGGTCAGAACTGATGTTCATGAAATTAAAGATATTAACAGAGGCAATATTCCTAATCTAGCATGACCTTGATAGTCATAATTGTTACTGTAGAGCCTTACAAAGGTTTTGGGAATCTAAAAACTGAAAAATCCATTACTTTAAGAACATAGCACATATTCATTTTATAAACTAATTTCACACTTGATTTCCACAGATCACTGAATTTAATTTCACATTCCACTGTAATTTAAGGGCATTTGTTGTCCTTAAATTCTAGGATAATTTAACTTTAGTAGGGAGGTATTCTAGTAGATCAAAATATGAGAAAGTTTAACAATGGCTATACTCACTAGCTTGCCTGAAATTTCAAAATATATATTTTTATAATGAATTCCATTTATATCACTAACTGGGATTAGGTTCATAGCTGATATTTCTGAAAATGACATATCCACTAAGGCTTCATAAATATGGGATGAATTTATGGCCCATAATTTATTTCTTATTTCTCAGGGCTTGATCAAATAGCTTAGTATGTTTGTTATCCCTAAGAAAAAGAGCTCCTTGAGGACAAGAGCAGTATTGTACTCACTGTGTGTCTTCTGCATAACATCAACACCTTATGTTTATCACTTACAAAAAGGCCAACAAGGACATTAATTAGAAGTTTAGTAAGCCACAGACTTCTATGACGTGTTTTTTTTTTTTAACTGTGTAAAAGAACCTTGATTTTTATTGTGAGTTGGAGGAATTATAGCTACCACTTTGAAAATGTTTAGTCTGGGTCTTGGAAGAATTCAAATAGTAATAATACAGGGAAATGTATTCACCTATAATGTATTACATTGTTTTCAAGATCACAGATGAGTACACTATAATGAAAAGACCAGGTCTTGAGTTAAATAGACTTGAGTTTAAATATTAGTTTCAAAAATTATAACTCAGTGACTTAGGGTCAGTTCCGTATCTGAGGACAATATCTCCTTAGCAGAAGCACTGAGAGATTCGGAGAAGGTACATGGAGCATCCAGTGTCACCAGCACAACTGTTCCTCAGTCACTGCTATTATTTATTATCATTTTAAAACAATAGATTTTATTCCATTATAGATATTGTTGGTCCAAAACCTAAATATTTAAACCTTGCAATCACAACAGGCAACAAGGATTAAAATTAAGCTGTAATAATATTTTCTGTGGAGTCAAAATTTATTTCTTTATCTTCTAATTTACTTTTATTTTTACTTTTTTAAAAATTTCAGGTTAGTGTGAGGGTACAAACAACCAGGTTACAATATTTGAGTTTGTTAAGTAGAATCCCTCTTGCGGCTGTGTCCTGCATTGTGCCCATTAGATGGAAGTAGCCCAAATGCTCTCTCCTCCCCTCTCCTGCCTCCCTTGTTTCCCCTTCCCCCAATGTGAACTGAAATGAGTTTTTCCACTTTGTGACCTTGAATTAGACAGTCTACTGGCTTCATATTAGTATTGAGTATACTGGATCCTTGCTTTTCCATTTTTGTGATACTTTACTAAGAAGAATGCATTTCAACTCCATCCAGGTTAATACAAAAGATTAAGGTGGTTATAGGCACCATCTTTTTATGGCTGAATAGTATTCCATAGCATACATACACCACAGTTCGTTAATCCTTTCCTGGGTTGATGGGCATTTAGGCTGTTTCCACATCTTGGTGACTGTAAATTAAGCTGTGATATACAATCTAGTGTAAACATCTTTATGATAAAAGGATTTTTTTTTCCTCCTAGGTAGATGCCTAGTAATGGAATTGTGGGGTCAAATGGGAGGTCTAATTTGAGTTGAGGATTCAGCATACTTCTTTCCAAAGAGGCTGCATTTAGGCACCTTCCATACTTACAAAACTTTATTCAAGATGCATAAAAGATTTAAATCTAAGGCATAAAACGATAAAAGTCCTAGACAGAAGTGTGGGAAAAGCTTTTCAGGATGTTGGCCTAGGGACAGATTTTATGAAGAAAACTTCCCTGACAATTACAACAACCACAAAAATAAACAAATAGGACTTAATTAAACTGAGAAAAGTTATTTTATTGTTATAAATCTGACAAAGGTTTGATAACTAGGATCTATAGAGAACTGAAATTAATCAACAAAAAGAGAACAGATAATCCCATCTATGATTGGGCAAAAGACATGAACAGAACCTTCGCTGAGGATGACCCATGAATGGCTACCAAAAACAGTTTTTCAATTTTTAGTACAGATGGGGTCTTGCTCTTGCTCAGGCTGGCTTTGAACTCCTGATCTCAAGCAATCCACCTGCCTGGGCCTTCTAGAGTGCTAGGATTATAGGCGTGAGTCACTGTGCCCAGCTCCGAATTTATGCTTCTTAACAGAGGGAAATAAATAGTGAGTATATTTTTCATTCTCTAAAAAGATTTGTAAAACATGAACAGAACACAAAGAGAAATTTTTATAAGCTGTTTAAGAAGTATCTGACATAGGATTTATACATAGTAATTAATATTTGATTGTGAATATTTCATTTATTCACTTGTTTAATATTTATATCCTAACTACTTTTAAAATATTACTTGCATCCATTTCAACGATACTAAAGGATACTGAAATAGAAAAATGCTAAATACTAAATCAACCGTTAAAAATGGCAAAAAAAATAGTGAAATCTCATTTGTATGTTTTACACATATAGTCTACGTTGTAAGAATGTTTATTTTCTTAACTAGTTAAGATGTATGGTACCTAGGTTTCCAGGGTCTGCTATATAAATCTTAACAAAAGTCATACACAGACTCCCCCACACACAGTTCTCATACTTTCAGTTCAAATCATGTAATCACATGTTGTCTGAGAGTTATTCAAAAGACCTAATAGACATCAAAGAGATTTATAAATATTTGTTAAAACTTTATTAAAGTACAATCTAAATACTGGTTATATTATTGGTATTTCTGTTTCGCTCGTTTGTACTGTCTTGGTTAGATTTCTGATCTCTAAGCCTCATTTAAAAGTATAGTCTTTTAGCACTGAACTCTTACTAGTTATCATCTGTATTCTATACCGCTCTGAATTAATCAACAATAATGCCATTGAGCCTATTTTGTCTTTATTATATGAGATAAGCTGTATTTCTAAATACTACAGAATCACAACCCACTCAGGCTTTACTTGACTAGGCCATTCTGAAAGCTGATGATCCTGTATCAATCGTTCGCTCTTTAGATCTTACCTCTGCATTTAGGTTATCTGCAAGGCTTTCCAGAAACTGACTCTCAATTGGATTTTGTTGAGTGAGCAAAGTGAGGTAATGGCTGAGTTTGTCATGTGTTGTTATAATGATTCCTTCCCCAAATTTGTCAAATTGTGGTCGTCCGGCTCGCCCAAATATCTGCATGACATCTAAAATTCCAAGGTCAACAAAGGAGCCTCTTTTTGCATCATATATTTGTGTTCCCTAGATGAGGAAAAGTTAATAAAAATTTACATAAACACACACAAATATAATCCCAATGAGCTGAATACTGAAATTAGGCAAATATGGCACGATCTCAAAAGTGTACTTTAACTAATCCTTTCATCATCTGTGATAGAGTTAAATTTTCACAATATAAACTAGATTCTTACCAGAGAAAATAATTCTGACTTTATACAAATAACATTCAAAGTCAAATGAAACAGCCAAATCACAATATTTTTCTAAATAAATCAATCCAGAGGTTTTTCTTAAGACACAGAAATCCATGTGCAAAGGAAGGTGAACTCTTACCTTAATAATAACAGCATGAGCAGGAAGATTGACACCCCAGGCTAAAGTAGCTGTACAGACTAGGACTTTGATATGCCCATTAGAAAATAAGTTTTCAACCAAATTTCGGTCTTGCCGAAGCATCCCTGCATGATGAATGCTAAAGCCATCTGGGAATAATTCTCGTACTTGCTTATTTCTTGACCTTTGCACCTAGTATAGATATCAAAAAGAAACCAAAACAAAACAAAAAAACCCCACACATTTAATAGGAATTATTTCCAAGCATTCCTGTTGAACAAGTTTATCAAAGAAAGCACATTATTTTTAAGCATCTTCAGTTCCTAGTAACTGAAGTCTTAGTACATAATGCTATATACAGAATCATAAAAATCATGTCATTTATTTTACAAAATAGTAATACCCAAGAATCACATAAAGTTCCAAAGGAATGAGGTGAAAAGCAAGTGTTTCTTCTATCCAGGTGTCCCTTTTTGCAACAAATCAGTTATTACCTGTTTCTTCACATTCCAAAAATGCTCCATTAATTTAAACATAAGTCTCAGTGGCTTCCCAACTCCTCCAGAGTAAATGCCCCAGTTATTACAAAGTAAAGCCCTACAAAAATCAATCCCACCCCTAGCCTCACTCAGACTGCACACTTTCTCCTAGTACATTTTCCAGCAAATTTACATGCACTTGAAGGCTTTTTCCAGACTCACTGCCTGGAAAACCGTCTTCCCTTTTACTGTGATCACTATGGTCCTCCAGGATCTTCCTCACTGCAATGAGTCAATAAACCCCACCTCACCTACAGCTTTGTTCTTGGTGATCTTTGATAGGAAAGCATTGACCACTTTCCAAGAGTATATAGTAGTTTCCTCTTGTCGAAGGTTTCACTTTTTGCAGTCAACTGTGGTCTAGTAATATTAAATTAAAAATTCCATAAATAAGCAATTCATAGTTTTAAGTGGTACACTGTTCTGAGTAGCATGGTGGTATATTACAGTGTCCTGCTCCAATCCACTCAGTACACAAATCATCCCTGTGAGTATATCCATGCTGTAGACACTCCTCACCCATGAGTTACTTAGTAGCCACCATGGTTATCAGATCAGCCAAGTGTTATTGCAGTACTCGTGTTCAAGTAACCCTTATTTTAATTAATAATGGCCCCAAATCACAAACAGTAGTGATGGTGGCAATTTAGATTTGCCAAAGAGAGAAGTCATAAAGTATTTCCTGTAAGTGAAAAGGTAAAAAAGCTCTCAACTTAAGAAAAAAAAATCATATTCTAACATTGCTTGGATTATTTTAAGAATAAATCTTGCATCCATGTAATAATTATGAAGAAGGAAAAAGAAATTTATGTTATTTTTTCTGTTATACTTCACATTGCTCAAGTTATGGTCATGGCAAGTGCTTAGTTAAGAAGAAAAACATACTAAACTTGTGGGTAGAACATATGAACAGAAATGTATTCTGAATGGCAGCAATCAGATTGACTACTATCTGAGGTTTCAGAAATCCACTGGGAGTTCTGTATTGTATCCCCTGTGGATAAGGGTGGACTACTGTACTAACCTCACTTCTAGTGTCTACTCTCTTGCCTGGTCTCAGCTTAGATGTGGAATTTAGCACACTGATCTGCAATTTGTGTAAGTACTACAGCAGAAGATATTACAACATTCCCTGAAGACCTATTATACAATAGAGAAAATTTTCTGCAAAATAAAAGACTAAGATCAACACTTAGAAGAAATATTTATATAATCAAATAATTGGGTATGCCCAAATGTGTTTGGGTATCACATTGTGTATTCATTTGCTATTTCTCTGAAAATCTCATTATAACAACATAAGAGTATCTTTTTTAGCATTTTTTTTTCTATAATTTTGACATAAGGGGCACATAAGTGAGATTTCAAAGGACTAAGGTTCTAGCCCAGATTTCAACACAATGATAATCTCTTAGGTAACCTAATAATTTAAATTTCTAAGTTGCTAATAATTCAACAAATGCTCTAAGAAAACAGAACTCCCTGAAATATGCTTCAATTATAAAACCAAAAGTAATATTAAATATTAACACCCTGCGCCATCTAGTGGCCAGCCTTGTAAATAACAACTTACACACTGAACCTTTTTTAAGAGTCCAAAACAAAATACCCATATACTCAACAAAAGATTATCTTCTTAAAGTTTCAAGGGAAATATATTCTTATTTTATTCTTGGGCAGTGTGGTCAACCTGTTAGTATTTATTTTTTACATATATTTCATGACTAACTACGCTGGATGACACTGACTCAGCTTTCATCTTTTCAGACAAGAGATAATGTTATTGACAATCTTCTAAAGGAGCTCTTAGAAATACAGGATAAAGTCTGTTGTATTTGCTAAGATATAACAGAGCTCCTTCAAAGGCCAAAGATTGAAACAGGGGAAACATTCAAACTGTTCCATATCTTCTTTAATATTTAAGATTGAACTCTCTGAACTAACAGAGAAAACTAAAAAAACATTGCTTTTGAGGATATAATCTGTTCGATTCATACTGCTAATAAATCACTGTTTGATTCAGTAAAGTACAAGCAGTCCCTAAGATACAAACATCTGACTTATGTATTGCACACACTTACAAATGAAGGTAGCACAGTACGTCCCCAAGTTACAAACATCCAACTGATGTTGGATTCACAATTACAAATAAAGGCTATTATAGGTAATAGGTAAATGTACCTGTTCCAATTTACAAACAAATTCACCTTAAGAACAAACCCACAGAACCTACTCATCATAACCTGGAGACTTCTTGCATGCTGTCTGTGGAAGCTTTACATTACAATATACTGGTGTATTTGTTACAAACGTGGACTCCTCAGTTAGACCCCAGTAGAGGTAGGACATAGTTAGGCCTGCTGTGATAGCAATGATACAGAAAGAAGTTAAACGTATCATGTAAATGTATGTAACTGTGATGAAGAATTTTTTTATAAGGTGGCAGGTGGCTCCTGGAATGCTCATATACCATCTCCTACTCTCATCAGGTGGGCTCTGCACTCAACCAGCTCTAGTGGCCACCAACTATGTATACGCCTCTGGTCTCCGAGGAACCAGGAGGCTATGGAGGTCACTTCTCTTTCATTTCTATTCTTGCACATTCTATGCATGGTTTTTTTTTTTATTGGTTTAGTATAACAATCTTAAAATAAGTCTGGGTTTTTTATGCTTAATTATCTTTGAATCTGAATTTCCCATTTGTGATCTGACCTAGCTCATAATACCAATGAACTAGAATCCCCGAAGATGAGGCCTACAGATGTGTATTTTTTAAAATTTTATTTAAAAAATCATCATACAGTAGAATGGACCACATTTCCACTTTCGATGTCTACTTCTATGAATTTTAACCCAGATACTGATTTGTGCAACAACCATCATAATAAGGACCCCAAACAGTTCTTCTATGCTCACAAATTCCCCTGTGCTATTTCTTTACAGTTAAAAAAACCCTTCCTGACCATGATCTCTGTAACCATTCTTCTGTACTGTACCCCTATAGTGTTATCATTTCAAGAATGTTATATAAATTGAATCAGATAGTATATAAACTTTGAGATTGGTTTCTTTTACCCAGCTTAATACTTCTGAAATTCACCCAAGTTGTTGAGTTACTGATAGTTCATTCCTTTGTATTTGCTGAGCAGTAGTCCATGGTATAAAAGGGCATATAATAAGTTTGTGAATCCAGTCTTCCATTGAAGAACATCTGAGTTGTTTCCAGTTTTGGCAGTTACAAATAGAGCCTCTGTGAACATTCACGTACATTTTCTATGTGTGTGGATATGTTTTCATTCCTCTAAAGTAAAACCCAGGAAGGGGACTGGTGGTTCAGATAGTAAAAGCAAGTTTAAATTCATGAAAACTGCCAAACCTCCTCCAGTGGCTGTAACACTCTGAGTTTGCATCAGTAATGTCTGACAATTCACTGCCGTCCCAGGCTTGTCAGCACTGATACGTCATTATGTTTATTTTAGCCACTGTAACAGGTACACAGCGGCACCACATCACGATGCTAATCTCATTTCCTTAGTAGTTAATGATGCTAACCATATCTTTGTGTTCTTGTGTGTGTAGTTCCCCAGACCTTCAAGTTACCCTAATGACTAAAGTTTGAAAATGCAATTTTTTTTTTTTTTTTTGAGACGGAGCCTCAAGCTATCCCCCTGGGTAGAGTGCCATGGCATCACAGCTCATAGCAACCTCCAACTCCTGGGCTCAAGCGAGTCTCCTGCCTCC